>JAVQJF010067259.1:0-15214 GCA_036023855.1 Gadopsis marmoratus | reverse complement strand
TTCCATATTCATGGTCCCCAGAGGATGAATCCTAATGGGGGTTTATTCGGACCTCCAACCTTCCTCGCACCACAGGCCAAACATTTTCACTCAGACAGAAGAGATGTTACATCACACCGGTGGATTTACATTTAATGTACTTGGCACATTCATGCTTCCCAGAGGATTAACTTCCATTTTGGACACTGCTCTAGTGCCACCCTCAGGCCAAAATATGCATACAAGATATTTGATATTCTAACAGGCAGTTTAGATCATTAGCTAGGAATCAATATGCTAGCTGGGAGAATTGCAAGGTCAATATCTTGTTTTTCAATTTATTTATTTATTAGCTTTCAGAATTAAGCCTTTCAGCCATCCCTAAAAAAAAACCCCCGGTAGAAATAAATCTGCATCGCTGTGGTTTGACAGGAAATGTCTTATGAGAAGTTCATCACATTTAATTAAACCAGTTACTTTAGAGACACAAAAAGCCATCAATAATCATGAGCACTCTTCACATTCCTATAAAACCAAAGTAAAATATGCAAAGAAAATCCTCTATTCTGTAGTGGAATCAGCCGGTTAGGATGAATCCATCTGGATGTGCCTGCAGTAATTAAAGTTATTTACTCGTAATAATGACCTCTGACACTTCAGTAGAAGGCGGGCCTCTGGGGTGTGAGACCATCAAAAGGAAAGTTTGTGTTTCAGTCTTGTCTCATTAGCTGGAAAAGGACGTGGCAGCAGTGTTTTTCAGAAAACGGCTGAAAGACTGAAAGGAGGGCGCAGGAAGAGAAAGGACGCTTTCCACCTGCAGGTAATCTCTTCGCACTGCAACAATTATTCAGCCTGATGAGGTTATGGACAGAGTAGAGGACACGCTGAAAGCCCGCCTTCAGCATTTGGTACGTACAGAGGAGGCTCTTCTTTGCAGCGCCGTGTTTATTCGTTCACCCGTGAACTCCCCGTGAACACCTATGAGGGAAAACATAAAAGTGATGAAGTTGTCTCTCACAGCTGAACAGCAAATTAGCAGGGATGTACAAGATAATGCAGCCCAGCGCTGTACAGATGACAGGCGAGATGCCTCGCTTCACAGTGTGAGCAAACTTTCACAGGCCTCCCAAATATTTATTATTGTTATCAACATTTAAAATCAAGATTTCAGGGCTATTGTACTGGATTAATGTGCAATGTTTGTGTAAGTGTGCCACCCCTAGAGCATATTTCACAACGAGACACGGCGTTGAGATTTCAGAGTAGTTCTCCTGTTCAAAGTAGCGAGCTACGCTGCAAGCTGCTCAGGAACAGCAGCGTGGCATACATTCAGTGTGCCCAATGGCTTCCTCATCAAGGACTTCGTGATTTTCGGGTGTCATTTATTACAACACAAAATGTAATAATTTAGTTGTCGGAGACTGCAGTCTGCAATGCAGTTCTGTACACTTCACTGACCATTTACGCAAGTACCAAGTAAAGTTCTCCTTGCGCTTTACTTCTCTCCTTTCATCGATACGCTTACTTTCTTTGTTAGGTCGGTTAAATGCTTTTTTTTGCTGCGCCGACGGGCCGGCTCCATTGAAATGAATGAGCGCAACATTTTAATATTTTCTTTCTTCCAGAGTAAATGAAATGTAGCGACCCAGTGTTCCCTCCCACTACCAAACTACTTGATGGACAAACTGCTTGCTACTGGAAACGTGACGGTACAACTGAATGTCACAAACAACAGACGCTCCTGTGTGCAGTGCACAGTGTGCAGTGTAGTGTGGATGCACATACAACTCCCACTGGACTACTTTGACACTGAAGAAACTTAAAAGATTCTCTGGCAAGTTCTGGAGTTATGAGAAGCATCTTTTTTCTGAAGGTGGATGTATGGCTGTTTATTTGCAACGGACATCCGAGCTAAGGCTCCCTTGTGAAGTGTAAGTCCCACTGGAAATACACCTATAATGCCTGTGTGTTTGCCGAGTTATGACTCGGAGAAGGACTACGATTTTTGACACAAATTGCGACAATCAGGCACTAAGGGTTTTAAAGGACCTTGATTGCCTCTGTGAGCTGTGTGTCACGCCATGTCCTGCTGTTGCAACTGCTGTCTGTGCAAAGGTAGATGCAGGCCTGGTGTTACAGTACATGCACATGAACTGTAACCCTTGCTGAGAATTAATTGCTCTGGACGATAACTAAGGATTGTTTGGCAGCTGTTGGGGGGAGGGAGAAACAGGCAGAGGTGCAAATTAAGCCAGTCCAATTATACCCGCTCGCTTTGAAATGAGATGGATCAGAGCCGTAATTGCACTTTTCCCAACTTCCCGTCATCACTAAGCAGAATGTTTCTCTCTCAGCCCCACATAAAACCCACTGCGTGTTATTTGTAGTGGTGTCAGGACCAAGTGGCACAACAGAAAGCCATGCTGCAGCAGAGGCAACATATTATCATTTTGTCAGCGTACGGGCACTCCAGAAACTCGTTTGTCTCCGGGCCGGGGGAAGTCATCTTACCGCCGACGAGTCGCGTAAAGCTGATACTAACTCAAGTGATAGTCTCCCTACAAGCTCTGGCGAGTTCATTTGAGTATAATTACTCGCCCCGCTCAGGTATTCTGTCGACATTTGTCACCCGCATCACCCGACGAGATTAATTTGTCATATTTCTTGTGTCTTCTTTGTTGAATATTTTTCCCATCCTGTAACTGATCTAATCCTCACAGCTCAGCAGAGTATGGCAGCGGCGGCCCTTCCCGTCACCTGCAGAGCTGGAGCGCTTTTTGCAGAGTGGACCACCTCCAGGCTTATTTATGTGAGTGGTCCCTGCACACATAGATAACGTCATTTAGCAGGACCCGAGAGTGCAGCCCCTCCACTTCTGTTCAGACCTGACACCGGGCAGACAGATTTAGCTCCTCTGCCCTGACTCTGCACCACTTCAACTATGGGCCATTCCAGTCCCCATTAAGAGAATCGCTTCCTAATGAACCCTCTTCCTCAGGAGGAAGTGATTAATAGGAGTGGCCATCCAGGATTGCATTACCCAGCAACACTCCTCTCTGCAAGATGGGGCACGCGCTGGAATACAAAGAGAGTAGAGTGCTAGCATGCTAACAATCGTCCTAATGTTGCCATAAAAGCAGACGGGCGGTGTGTGTGTGTCAGTACGCTCTATCGCAGCTCTGGATGTCCTATTTCTGCATCACAAAAAACAGCGAGTTATCTGGGAGTAGTTATTTACTAATCCTCTGATTCATGGCGACTGTTTGAAGTCTAAAATCACACGCATCTCAATAGCAATCGCATGACACTTTCTTCAAGCATAGTGGAGATAAAGGGATTACGTTGGAAAGGATCATTAGGTCTTTTTAATCAGTTTCACTTTCAGAAGCTGCTGGGCCTCGAAACAAACCAGTGCCGCATCCGTCTGGAGTCGGGAGTTGTACAGTGTAACCCAACACAACAATGGAAGCCATCAGAGAAAGCCACAGGAGCCATATGTTGGTGACAACAGGACGCCATCTCCGCTGCCTCCGCTTGCCTGGAGCTCAAATCATGCCAAACTCAGCAGCGTGTTTCCACCATTTTGCTTCAACATATGGCAGAGCAACGGCTGGAGAAGATCATGTGTTGCACAGGGGAGAGTTTTGACAGTCGCACAGCTCCATTGGCTCTGAGGGGCTTTCATTCGATGGCAATGACACAGACGAGGATCAGGCGAAGTCTCCCCAGGGATCAACACCATGCTGTGGAGAAAAGCTGTTTTCTACAGATTTAATCTACTGATCTATGACATGAACACGAGCCCCATAAACTCTGTGAAGCCAAAAGGCTGCGGGAAAATACAGGTCATTTAGTGGCGCGATGCTTGTTAACAGACTTAACAATGTGGCTCGCTGGTTCACTGGTAAACTTTGGTGATCCTCCATGCCGCGACCTTCCAGAGTCAGGCAGGAAATTAGTAAAAACCTTTGCCCCTGTGAAGCGAAACTCTCTGCCACCTGTACAATTCCGTGATTGGTTTTGTCAAAAGAATGAGGGGGATACAGAGAGTCCGGACCCCTTGACACCTTGATGAGGTGATGAGCCAAGAGTACTCGAAATGTGGAGAGGCTCCAGAGGGCAGCTTAGACTGAATACAAAGACCACCGGGGCTTCTAAAGCTCACGTGAGCACGCTGGCAGCCGCCACATACGCCACGATCTGCGGCACAGCAAGACGCAACGCCGGAAACATGCTGCTGCCCTCTACATGTAACGGCGGCCTGTGATAGAGGTGACACGCCAACCTGTTGCTGGCCTCCATCAGAGTCGTCAAGGTCACCCTGGCAGAAGCTCTTGAAAGAGACGCCCGGGAGAGGAATGGAGCCCGTTGTTCGCACTTCCCTTTTCTGGTCAGTTGGTATTTGCTCTCTGATTAGCTCATTATGGTATGCAACGAGCGGCAGGAGGCGCAGCGGACCTGATGGATGTTTCCGCGCCACAAAGAATAGCTGCTATCACAGATGTGTGTGCGTGTGTGACAGACCTTCTGTGGCACTAGCACCCTGTTAATGAACTACAAATGATGATGACGCTGACGAGTGTGATTAGACCCGTCTCATACGTACATGTTTGCCCGCAGAGAGGAACAAGCAAATCATCTGTTGAGCCCCAGAGAAAATGGTTTTCTGACAAGAGGAGTGACTCTATCTGTGAGGGAGGTTTGTTGGTTTATTGCATGGCTGTATGCTGTATTAATAGCCCCCCACCCCCCCTCACCACAACAAATACACATAAGCCCTCATTAGCTTTAGTAAAGCATAAATCGAACGCTGACACTTCTAAGTTATACACCGCAGCTCATTCATTCTGTGAAGTCATCTGCCTCACAGGAAGCATTAAGTAATTGTCAGTTCAGGATAGGTCTTGCAGTGCTCGGTGGTCTTAACAGCATCACTTTCTGCTTTTCAATTTGGAAGCGGCGCTTTATGACCACAGAAAACTGTCAAGGAAAGCCATGAACAGCGCCTCATTGCACTGAATGTTTTGTTTTATGTCCGCACTGAAACCCAAAGAGGAGCTTGAACTCGGACCAAAAGTATAACTTCATTGAGGGTGTCAATCAAACGCTGTCAAGCCATATGTGATCGATTTGCCACCGAGCTGCTGGCTGAGCGCTGCAGGGAGAGTGTAGACTAGTCGAAGCAGCAGATCTGTCCTTGGACGCCGTGTGGGCTGAATGACTGATTTCAGTTTGACCTCCGGTGTTTTTGGCAGAGGGAATGTGCTCTTGCTTTGTCACGATTGTGGCCCAAAGTCATCCAAGTAGGTAGAATTCTGTGCCTTTGACACTTCACCGAGAGCTTAGCTGTGGAAATATAGATATCCCTGTGCAAATCCTTAAATGACAGTTACTCCTCCTCTCCAAAGTGAAGTTAATCCGCTCCTCTTGACCCGCTGGTCGCTGCCTGCTGCATATTAGCACTGCCTGAACACCGGCACAGGTGCCTGCTGCTGCTTCACAATAAAAAGCCGCTTTTATTCACCAAGTAGGTTACACAAACTGAGAAGCTGCTCTTCAAAGACAGATTTAGTTTTCAGGAGTCTGTTGATGAAAATGTGAGGAAAAACAAGGTTTTTTTTCCCCACTTGAACATGCTGATTTGCTAATAAAGCCAAATCACATTTGGCCAACATTGGACTTTGAAGAAAAATCTGATAACCGATGAGAAATGTGTACCAATAAATAAGGAAATTAGCTGATTTTGGCTCAGGTTTTTTATGAGTGTGTAAACATTTTTTTCATGATGATATCGCTTGTTCATTCTCTTGATTCTGTATGTTCAGTCCCCGATCAGATATGATGCCGTTTCTTTGATTACGCATTTATTGTAATCACCAAAGGGGTTGTTGCTGAAACCACTGAAAACACTTGGCTAGAACTGATTGCAGTGATACATTTTAATAACATTCCACATGAATAAACATTAATATAGTTATTATTAGTTCTACTAGAAGTGGCAGCAGCAGTAGCATTCTGCGTTTTTAAGGACAGCAAATAAAGGTTTGGTGTTATTCTTGCAATCCTCTTAATGAGGCAGGACAGCATTCAGCCTCTGTCTGTATTATATTTGTGGTTAAGGTTTGGTCAAGTTAAGGCACAAAAATAATTTGGTTCTTGGAAAGATCACGGTTTGGGCTAAAGTAAATTCTTTGTTAAGGTTAGGGTACCCTCGTCGTCATGGTTGCAATAATAACCACTTGGTTGTGCTTAGGGAATGATTGTTGTCATGGTTATGAGAAGCTCGGTTGATTGTCGACCAGCAGCCTTCCATTCACGCCGACCTCCTTCCTAAGCAAACTTTGTCACTCTGCAATAACATCAGACTACCTCCTCCTTTGCTCCTGACAGACAACAGTCATACTTCCAGCTGCCAGAGGGCTTTGCCACTTGAATGTAAACATGTGTCTTTGCTGAGATAAGGCACTCAGATTTTTTTGGGTGGACTGTCACAACTTTTAGGAAGCTTCATGGAAAGGTAACGAGGTCTGACCACGGCCAGTTGAACCTGCTCGGCCCTGTTCACACCAAATCAGGCGATTGCTGGTTAGTATTTCCACTTGTGCTACAATCAGCATGGCCATGTAGTGACACACCCACACCGCCGCACAAGCCTGTGCTAATCGCCACAATGCCTGATTTGGTCTGTAGGAGGCCCTGGGAGAACAATTTGCTGTTGGACCCTTACTTTCACCCCATCTACTACGCACTGTGCAATGTGTCCCCTCCAGGTTCCCATTATATCCAGTGCAACTAGTACTTCTGTGCTGAAATAATAATTAAAGTACACACAGCTTTGGCCAAATATGTTCCATGTGAGCACATAATACATTCAAATAATAAACATCTTAAAGCTGCGTTTTGACACAGGGTTCCTCTACAAGACATGCTCACAACATCTGCTAGTTGTTCGCAGATTTAAATGAATCAAATGACCAAAACCAAGTGTGGCCCTCCTAGGACTGGGGGCCCGGGGCAGTTGTCCACTTGGCTCTTGTGCCTTGGCTTTGACGTTGGTACAGCTGTCTTTTGCTGGTTTTATGTAAAAGTGACCACGGTGCTTATTCAGTTGCCACCACATTTACGTAACGATATGCATGTCTGAAAGGGTTCATCTCAGTGTCCCCAGGCGAGACGCTGCATACTATTTCTGCCATAGTGACTGCCATAAGGGGCCGCCGTAAGTAGAACGCAATTAAAATTCTGCACACAGGGGCTGTGGAAGCCTACATATACGCACATATACGCTGTCTGGTGTACAAGTGGTGAAAGAGGTGAAGAGAACAGAAGTATGAATCTAACATTTTATCTGTGTAGTACATTCATCTTAGGGCAGCGACAGCACCCAGCTCAGTGACCCATACACCCCCTTCTCTTCTCTCCAACAGTAAATTATTACTGTCCATTGCCTAATTATAAGGCTAAGTGCAGGCTCTTCCAGCCTGCGCGCACTCATCCAGCAGGCAGCGCTGTCAAAGTCGTATGCAGTCTCATTTTCTGGGGAGAGAGAAGATTGTGTGCTTAAGAGTAACATTGTGGAGGATGGTGGGGGATCAGATTTCCTAATCAGGCAGCAGTGAGGGAGCATCGTGTGGTGAGACGAAGAGAAAAAAAAAAGGGGGGGGGGGGACAGAGAGGAGAGAGAGAATGGGAGGATTAGAAGAATAAGCTGAAATGTGATCACATAAGGAAGGAGATGAGATGGAATGGGAGCAGGGAGATGAGGGGAAACACAGGCTTGTGTTTGTGAAGAGTTTCTGACAGCAGCTCATACAGCTCTTATAGGACAGGGTAATAAATCAGAAGTCACCCCGCAAGTCCCCTCTATCAGGAGACTTTTCTACATGGGCAACTTTGCATTGATGGGTGGAGCCAAGCATGGCGCAGAGCTGAGAGTCTCAACATGGGATGGCAGGGCTGTGGTTGCGGTATGACTGATAGGATGAGCTCCCTCAAGCACTCATGTTACACCTCAGTGGGTGGCGTTGACTAGCTGGCGGAGGCCGCGCTACACTGCTGTAGAGCTCGGTGCAAAGGTATACTCACGAGCTCCTGAAGTAGAAGCACAGCTCAACACACTCAGCCTACTGCTTTTCTGTAGTGTGCTGCAACTTTCTTTATTTATAGGCCACGCGGCGAACGCAGGCAGGAAGATTAAAGCGACAGCCGTCACCATCTGGAAGCAGGGGGTGACAAAAAGCCAGAGAGCATCAAAACAAAACGGCAGAAAAAAAGCCGCGGACACTGTGGTGAAGGGAGCAAAGGCACAAAGACAGCCGAGGGACCGTGAGGATTCAGATGCCGTTTGATCGTTCACAAAGTTGCGGAAGTCCTCTAACAAGCTCAGTCTGCGTCGGCGCGCAGACGGAAACAAAAGGCGATGAACTGGAAATAGGAATCGAGATGCTTCGCTACGAGCCAACACAACAATTTGTGTGATATTCTTTGGTTGCAGATGGTCACCAGTGGATGCTGGTGTGTGAAGAATTAGATTATTTCAGTCAGTGAGCCTCGCAGCAGAGTATGAAGCCAATATGGCACTTTTTCTTGTTCCCTAAAAACACGCTGTGTTTGTCTTTTGTCTCTGCAGCTGTACAGTCTGTGAAGGCACCTTCTTAAAACACAGCTCCCATGGTGCTTTGCAGTGAATGATATAATCACCAAAAGCCGTGTCTCTTTCGGTCCTTGAGAGGTCTCTGGTGGGACCCCCAGCTCAGCGCTACATCTAAAGAGTGTAGTTTAATTCACCAGAAATGATCCAAAGTACCAGTCTGGAAGAATGGCTACAGCATTCTAATCATAGATTTCTCCTGCATCACTATTATCTTCCTGCAGTTCCGCAATCCTGTAAAAGGCTAAATCAATCAATCGCATGCAAAAATCTTCTTGTACGGATGTCTGGGACTCAAACTCAAACGGTGTCTGTCACACAGGGGTGACAACTGAGAACGTGGAGCACAATCACTCGTTTGCGGTGGATATTAATGTGTTGTGATTGAGTCATGGGATTTCAGCTTCACCTTCCACAGAGCTCTGACTCTGCTGCAGACTGGACTCAGCTCAGTAGCCATGTCCAGCTACTGCCCCCTGCAGCATTTAATGGGAATCTCTTGCAGACAAAGGAACTGTTTTACAGGGTTACACAGGGCTGCAGCTATGTTTGCTGTTATTAACCACTGTTGATTAATCAGCTAATCATTTAGACCATAAGATGTCAAAACAGTGACAAAGTGCCCATGTCAGCCCAAGTGATCCTTTTTTTTGTCAGACCAACAGTCCAAAACGTAGGTAGTCATTTAACAGTAATATAAAAAGTGTCAAAGCAGCAAATTCTCATAAGTGAGAAGCTGGAACTGATATATTTCTTACAGTGTTTTTTTAACCAAATAAATGTATTCATTTCTTTAGGTTTTGGTAATTGGTCATTTTCAGGTTCTGTTCCTATACCAATTCATCTTAACTGTTTTTACTTGGGAGTCTTTAGAGTGAATCAATGTACGTGTAGGAGTGAAGGGTGCAGCAGGTTTAATGATCCCTTCTGAGGAAGTGTTTCTCAAGAAGAGGTCAAATTATGCAGAGTCTCAAAAGAAAATGTCTCCTATCAACAGGATGACCTAATTTAAAACATATAATATGCTAAATATATGCACAAAATGATTTTGTTAGGGAATGTTGACACTGACTATCTACAGGTAACGGAAACGTTTTGGCGACCAATCAGAACACCACGACCTCCTCCCTCTGCAGACTTTGTGGCTCTATAATAACGTCGCCTGGCTTCCTCCTATGAGAGTTATTATTCTGAAGGCCACTAGAGGGCATTGTCACTTGAACGTAAACAGATGTTTTGGGGCAAAATGGATCAATGTGATGCTTTTCCAAGCTCTAATCTTGTGTCTCTCTGTTTATTGGTAATTTATCTCTTGTTACATGCAAAACACGCATCACAAAAATCATGTTTGAGCTTTGTTTTTTATAAATTCCATCATACAAAATAAATTTGTCTCACACGCACAGGCTCAGGATTGGACAGAAATGAATTGAATGACTCAAAAAAAGAGTGGTTAATTTCATCAATGGGATTTAAAGGACTAAGTCACTAAAATGAGCCAGTTATCCCATCACTACTCCGCATCTCTCCACAGCTCCACACTGTATTATGTGTATTTGCTAAGCCCAAGCACACCAGAATTAGATTTAAATCACTCTCATATCTAGAGCGGTTATCAAAGCTAACTGATTTAGTCTGACCAGCAATCCTGAAACCCAAAGGTGCTCAAGTTTACAATTTATATGAAGGCGCAAAAAACAGCAACGACGCACTTTTGAGACGCCAGAACCAACTAACACATTTAATTTTTACTAAATAAATGAAAGAAATGAGTCGTGCAACATGTCGTCTGACCTCATCCAAATGGCCACACTCGGTAAAGTAGTACAGTAGACATATTTACACCGTGCTTGTGCAATCCATTGTCCATTAATTTGTTTCCTGGGTAAAAAGAGACTCATGATACTTGGCCACGGCTTCATAGACGTTTCACACTTTGTCACATGTATTTGAACAGATGGCTTCTGCTTGAAATGGCAGCCCATCTTGAGATTATACCCACAGATGATGCATTTCACAATAGGCAAGTAAAATATCCCAGCTGGGAACTCTAAAATAGAATTCCTGAGGGAATATATTTTTAACACCTCAAATTTTAATTGTATACTATTATTGCATGGGGGATATACTCCATATATGCTATCCATGAAATGTTTTCCCTGAAGCGATCCTCCCTCTGGGAAGGCAGAAGTTGGCGTTGGGAGAAAAACCTTTAGGTAGTAAGAATGTTAAATGACCAGCACGGGGTCGTCTCAATTCAATCTGAATTGCTGCATTCACATTCCCATAAGAAATCAGCTTCGGAGTTTGCCGGCACGGAAAGGAAAATAAAAAATAGGTTTGAACTGCAGTGGTGATTTTTGTCTTGATTTGCTCGTGGCCACCTGAGTCAGCATTTGTCACAGCGCATTTCGTTACGGGCTGATTCGAATTTATCTTGCCAGTAATCTAATTTAAATGCCGTAGGAGGAGAGAGTGGGTCCTTTGGCGCATACTATCATGGCCTGAGTACCAAAAAGTTGATATTCAGACCCAGCTAAAGGGACAAAGATAGAACAGCGGCATTAATATTTCATAGGGAAATGCCATTTTCTTTGTAGAATCAAACGTTCCCATTTTGAAGTGGCATTTGATGCAGCTTTATCACAACCGTAGCTGCCATACATTAAAGCACCATCTCTAGTGGCATCTTAATTACTCTGCTGCTGTCCAAAAAATGTCCTCGCACGGTCAGGGCTTCGCTTCTCCTCTGAGAGAACGATTTACCACTCAGACTGATGATTCATTCACATGATAAATTCACCTATTGATTTGTCTATGAACGGCTTCCGTAGATGCAGGATGGCAGGATTTTTGTCCGTGAAGCAAGTCAGCCTCGACTTTAGGTCACATCGACAGCTCAGCAAGAATGTAAAAAAAACAACAACAACAAAAAAGAGTTTAACTTGCTGATTGAAACAGTTTTTAATGTTAGCAGTTTACAGCCTGCTGAAAACTTTATTCCAGAAGTTTTATTGATGACGTCTTTGTTGTTGAAAGTGTTGCGTCGGTGTGTGACTGCGGTGCATATTGCTTTTAAGGTGCTGAGGAAAGGTGGTGGTGGGGGGGTCAGGTAGTTTATTGGCCCATCGCTGGTAGTGCAACAGTATTACATTCCATTTGCATTCTAATTTTGTACAAATCCGCTGCTTGTTCAATGGGCCTTAGTGAGATGGATGCACAGGTTTATAATAAACAGGGGACATCATTATGCAAATGAAGGAAATATTACACCCAGGAGTCATAAAAACGTCTGTGGTGTGTGTGGTGGGTGGTGGAGTCTTGAAAAAGCGTGGCACAACACTGTTCATTGCCTTACGCAAATGTCATTATAGTCAGATTAGAAGGCGGGGGGGACCGAGGGTAGTGAAGCAGTCACTGGCTTGGATAGCAGACTGATGGGTCTGGCATGGGAGTCTGTCTGTGGTACAGCAACGGGAGTGCTGATTGCACGGAAGATGTACATGGCTTTCAATAATCAGATTTACTGAGCACATAGCAGCTCTAATTGGTTTTAAATTTTTGCTAATTGGCATTTATGGAGAGCTGCTCAACAGGAAAGAGGGATGGCGAGGAGAGGCGGGGGCTGTGAACGAGCGGCCTCGGTGGAGTCGCTGCACTTGCGGAGGCTGTCTGCTAGCTCGGTGATGCTCGCACATTAATTCCTCTGTGGTGAAATAAATAAGAATAGCCCAACACACAGTGGGAGAGACGCAGCGGTACTTAGTTAAGAGCCCCTAGTTAGTATTCAGAGGGAAAAGTGTCCATTAAGGTTAATTTTTAGTCTCTCCCCAGAGCTAGCTTAATGGACAGGAGCGCTAGCAGCCGCCGGCTCAGACTCCCAAACTGAACTGAGCGCTGACAAAAAAGCATGTCTGTCTGAGACTCTTAATCTGCATCAAGCAGTGTGCATTAAAGCAGCCTCCTAAGGCTTTACACCCTGGGGAAGGCACGCCGCTGCTTTTTAGTGGCTTTTACAGCACCTCGTATTATAGTCACAGCTCATGAAAATAAACACGCTAAGCTAACCTCGACACAGATTGCTTATTCACTGCTTCTATTAAAACTATCCGTCATGTTGTCACTGTTTTCTTTTAACACATTCATCTTCATGGTCACAGCTGAATTGGGCGGTATTAGTCTTGATTTTAGTCCACCATGTTCCTGTTGTATTCATACATCTCTTTATAAGCAGTGCGGCGGGGGCCTGAGGCCTGCTCGCTCGGTGGCATGGGTGTGATGAATGGCTGCCGGGAGCTGGCACTGCCTGCTGATGGAGGGAGACGGGGGGGGTGTATGCTAATGGCCTATTGTTTTAAGGCCTTCGCCCGCCATAACTTATAGCATTGTGAAAGCCTTTTGCCGCAACCCCATCAATTCAGAGTCAAGAAAATAACAAGGGAGCAGGGAGACGGGCTGCTGGGTGATTTAAAGTCAGATGTGCAGCGAGAGCCCACAGAGTGAGACGGAAGGTGCTGGAGTGCCTGGTGCACCATATGTTTCATGGCATGTGTGAGCGTAACATGCAGCTTGCTCTTGAAAAATTGATATGTTGTTTTTATAGTGTGCAGGGCACCTACCTCATGAAACATCTGTGCTGACGCTGTGGGGGATAACTCAGCAGATATAGCATTAGGGAAACTCAGAAATAAACCAGAACAGATGATATTCTCTCTGGAGTTGAAGAGAAAAAAAAACGCAATACGCCACACGGTGTGTACATGCAGCTTGTACATTAGTCTCGGAGACAGAGGGGTAGACTGTAGGAAGGGGATTTGAACCTGTCAATTTGACGTTGTCAGTGTACCTGTAAGGAACACTGCCAAGAGATCTAGTCTCTCTGTCCTTGGCAGGTCTCCCTGCAACATTTATGAGCGGCGGTACATCCGTCTCACCTGTTCTGCAGCTCTCATTATCGCAGGTATTTAGCAGCATTGCAAACAGACTGTATTGCATTACGCAGCAAATTACAGAGAAATGTTTCTGTTATTCAGCCTACCCTCGCTGAAATAATGGGGTGGGCAAAATAATAGCAACGCCTGTCATTATAACGAAGTACAATTCAACAAGCGCCACACAACTGCAGTCAACACCCTCTTTAAAACAGTTTCAACGAAAATCGATCATAAACTTTATGAGGGTTTGATTTACTGTAGGACTGTTGTACTTGACTGGATTCGTTTTAGCTAGTTGTACCTTCAGGCAACTGAATGTATTATCACCGTATAAAATTGATATTTTGATATATAATTGATATATATATATATATATGTGGTGGCAGTTATGGTGCAACATTAGTATTAATTTGTCATTCGTCTATTAGCCCTTTTTAGCTCTGTTATTGGCCTCCACCAACTCCTGAGGGAAGATATCTGCTACATGCTCCACTTTGTTAACCAATGTGAATTGTGTCTGTCTGATAAACCCACTGTACAGTTCCTGCCCAGCACCAAACGGCGGAGCCTATTGTTTCTGGAAACAAAGTTGATGAGAGCACTGAGACTTTTGTAGCAGCAGAACAATGAGCAGAAAGATGCTAAGATGTACTGTAGAACTGAGCGGGACCACGGACTAATTCTTTATAGGGTTGTTCCCCCTTTCACATTACTCATTTGACCAATTGTCAATATAAATATACTGATTAGTGCACCTTTATATTTGTAACCCTAACTTGTTGTAGTTTGAGACATAAGATGATTTTTAGGCGTCAGCGGCAAAACTGAAGGCAACAGATGAATTATATCTCCAGTTTATTGCAACTTGAGTCCTATTTTCATATTCTGGCATCATCATGAACACGTCGAACGTGACAGGAAGAGCAGACAGACCATCAGATCAGAGGTTGGTAACAAGCGAACGGTCTAGGCAGATGATCTAAACCACTTCAGTTGGAATTCAAAACCCAAAAATGAGCATAGATCTAATGTCAGTAATAATCCCTCACTGCACTGGAAAACTATGGCAGGTCAAAGCTGAACAAGTTAGAACGTAACCTGTGATGGATGTTTACAACAGGTAGTTTGGGTAAAAACGTTATCTTTTTAGCCTTTGGTTTGACCCCCAAATCATTTTGGCTAACGGGAAGGTCAGCTTAAAGGTTAGTTCCTCATTACCAACAAGAATTAAGCTAAAACTACAAAATAAAAACCAAGTAGTGCTAAAACAGAATTGCTCTTCCTCAGATGTCCTCTTGCCAATTGGGGATTGCATTCGCCTGGCTCTCACATCTCTGACATTTTAACAGCTAATCCTAAAATTAGCATCTCTGGTTCAGTGTTCCAAAAAAGGCCACGGTGCTGTTCCTGGTCATTATGAAGAAAAGATGTCTGACAGGTTCAGGAGCTTTGTCTCCATATTACATGTCTGGCCATAAGTTCCAATTCCTAGCTCTCAGAAAATTTGAATGGCTGTCTGAGCAAACTCTCTCGACTTGTTATACAAGGCACAGTGTGTGCAGGCCCATTCAGCTGATCACGCCGTACTTGGTGATCTGTGACATCTTGACTTCATTTTCAATTTCCAGCACTTTCTAAAAAAGCGAGAGGA
>JAVQJF010067234.1:0-43525 GCA_036023855.1 Gadopsis marmoratus | reverse complement strand
CCATGTTGTGTTTTGGGATTGGTCACACAAAAGAGGTTTTTTTGTGGGCGGTTTATTTTACCAGGGGCCCCCCCCCCCCCCCAACACACACGAACAAAAATTAATCCTCATTTTGAACGTCTGCTCTGGCAGCGGATCAGGCCAGGTGAGAGATTGCCTTCTATTCCCGCCTTCAGGGCATCTCAAGCTCCATTTAATCCAAATGCCAATTTGTAGCACACAAATAGGAAGAGGCTGGAGCCAGCTGCCTGGTTGGCTGGCTTGTTTGGGCATTTTGTGCACATACAGTACAAAGGTGTGCATGCCTTTGCATGTGTGCATGTGTGCATGCGTGCGCACGTGAGTTCCTCTGTACGAGGGTTTGCACCGGGCCCTCTCAGCTTGGTGCATCTATAATTGGAGAGCAGGGAGCGTCCGGAGGTGTGGGGTTGTCAGTCACTGTTTAGGTTGCCCCGGGGCCCCTGGCACTCCTGTGGGTATCAAAGTGGCGCTAATTAAATGTGGGCCCCAGCGTACGGCCCTCCACATCACGGGGCCAACGGAAAGCCCCCGCCCGGCTGTCCTCCCCGTGCCTTTGAGGATGTGCTGCTTGCACTAATTACCCATTGTCCATTTGACTTGCCCATTCTCACACACATTCGACACAGACACACATCTCATCCCCTATCCCTCTACCAACCCCCACCCCCCTCCTATATTTATTATTTTATATTTTCCCTGCCCACTCTGTCTTTGGCTAGCCGGCCTAATTAATCTTATGGAAATCTCCTCCAGCCAAGGTTGGCCTCCGATGTTTGTAATTTGATTTGGGGATGATAAAAGTGAAAGCCGGGTTCTGGGATGGTGAGGGAACAGTGTCATTTCTCTGTCCTCTCTCCCGTCCCCCCTCCACATCCCAACACTCGGGAGACATGCGGGGGCTATCAATCTTTCCCACGTGCCCAGCAAACTGATATCCCAGAAAATTAACTTCAATTAATAACAGAAATCCCCTGATGCGGCTTTGGAGGCAAGCCGGGGCTTTGAAGGAGGACCTTCAAAGATGTCTCTCTGCAAGTCTTTTATTGGCCAGCTGGGGAGGGGTTTTCTTTTCATTATCATCAGCCACTATTTGAACACTCTTTTTCCTCTTTTTTTTTTTTTTTTTTTTTTTGGTCTATGGCTGTGGACATTTAAATAAAACCGCTGTCAACACAAAAAATCGATTAGAATCCCTCTAGCTAGAAAAGCAAAAACAAAATGGCTGCTCATTCTGAAACTGCCTTTGTGTGCTCAATAAGTCTCTCCAACAAGACCTCGTTTGTATGAACTGAATAACCGCAAAGGTCAGTCATCACATTAGCTTATTGCTGTTTAGAGGGATGATGAGTTTGGAAACCTTTGGGTAAGGACGGAGGTTTGACTTAATATATAAAATTGACTAATATGGGGTTTAGGAGGCTGGATTTGGGTCAGAACTCTGGAGGTCCATGATGGGAGGCAAATGCAGAAAACATTAACTCTTAAATATTAACCCTTCGGATCCATATTCAAGTGGCTCAAATGACGGAATTTAGATTTGTCATTGCTCATGTTCATACTGTGCGTGATGAAGATGTTTTAATGAAGACAAAACAAGATTTTGATATGACCAGAGCCAGACAATTAAATCTGCTGGGCTGATATATTAGCTTATTACAGATATGTCATATCAGCATATATATTGCCTGATAAGTAACAAGAAATTGCAGTACAGATTTGTTTGAGGTAATTTAGAAACGGTGTTGCCTGTGCTTAGTTTATCCATCAAAGACTGCAGACAAGTTTATCTTTCAATGGTGAAATATCTTCCTCAGTACATACCTTGGTTTAAAAAATAAAAAATGAGAGGACATTTTTCAAAAATGTCAGTTTACAAAAGGTTTGTTTATGTAAAAAGGTATGCCAGTATATCATTATCAGATTTTTCTAAGATCTCAAGTATTTATCGGTATATGCTTCTGGCTATAGATATGACCATATGAGACATTTCACTCTAATTCTTGTCAACACATCACAGGTAGATTTTATTTTAATTTGCACATTTCATCATGTAATTCCTAAGATCTTATTTGTCTACAGGAGCTTATGTAGTTGTTGGACTGTCAGGGTTTAAAGGCTCTACAGGCCCCTGGTACACCCACAGGTGTTTTCACTTATTTTTCCTAAGATCAATAATGATTGACAGCTTCCTCTTTAGACCTTTTTATCATTCTGATTGTCTGATGAGGTTTGGTGACCTCACATAATTCCCAGCATAACTCCACCCCACTTCAACCTGGGCAAAAGTCTAATTAGCCTGAATGAGTTGGAACACCTGTGGGAGGGGTGTGGATGACCTATTTTGCAACAGAGCGTCTGTAGCCACAGTTACATGCTTATGATACACCTCAATGGTACAGGTGGATATAAGACCAACATATTACATAAAAAGCACTGTACATATTTGCTGTAAATGTGACAGCATTCATGTAAAAATATTCAAAGTTATTCTTAAAACAACAATCATTTAAACATCATATTTACCCTTTAAAAAAAACTGCCCGCAAGTGTAATTGGCCCTTGTCCCAGTAACAGATGTCTTCATGCTTGTTGTGTCCTCACATGCCCCTTTAACATCTATTCCCGCAGAAGCAGCTTTACTTTAAGTGGCACAAATACAACAAATGCATGCTTATCGAGTCACAGTCCCCTGCCACCTGCTACAATAAAATACAATTGTGTTTTCTTCACGCTGGCTTTTGGACTGCTAGTATGCCATGGCGGTCACGTCTGGGGAGAGAGCTCTCTGCTTATTTATTTGTGGCTGTTTCCTCGCCTGTCAGGATAAAGAAGGCAACACGGAGCCAGTCTGAGAACATAATTTCACTCTGAGTGCCTTAGCCTGAAGCACTGAGCACACACACATACACAGCCAGCGGATGCGTACATATTGTATACACATGCACACACACACTCCCAAGCAGTGAGAGGGGCTGTTGACCTGCTGAATAATGCTTTTCGACTGGTGAAGCAGCGCAATGTGTGAGTTTTTTTGCGTGTGTGTGTATGCGTGTGTCTCAGAGTGGCTGGTTAGCAGCTTAGCCCTCCCGCTGACTGCTGTTAAGGGCTAAAGGGATCCATGTCAACAACAAGCAATAAAGAAGATGCCTCATCCAGAGAGACATGCACACACACACACACACACACACACGCACACACACACACAACACACAACATGATGCACATTCGGAGTCGCAGCACACAAACACACACACAAACATGTGTACACACAACAGACTTGGCATGTCTCAAATAAAATATAGATAGAGGTGAGAGTGTTTGAAGGGTCTATTAGCGCAGGCTGTCGGGGAGTGATAGGGCTGGGATCAGTGTCACAACTCCGCTCCGCTCAGCTCGGCCGTGCTGCACGCTGTGGGGAGCTTGGAGAGCTGCCAGCCGCCTGTTTACAAGCCAGGCGTGTGTTTGATACTGGGCTGCTACCACTTGATAGCAGCCAAATCCCCTTCCAATGAAAAATAAACTAGAGGGCTTCGTCTGAAGTGGAATCGGCCCGGCGCAGAGCAGCTCAGCTCAGCCCAGCCAGGATGCCGTATGAGAGCTGCTGAGTCAGTTTGTTTGGCTGCCCGGGTGTCTCGTTGGACGATTTAACGGTTTGCTGACTGGACTGGCTGACTGGTTGGCTGGGCCAATCGGCCAAAAAAGTCTTGCATTTATCATCCATAAATGATTCATTTAGAGCCTTACATTGTTACTTTTCTATAACAAATGAAAACTGCCTGCTGCACTTTAATTTCACTTGTTTCCATTTAAAAGTAACTTGTTGCAACTTTTCTAGATTGGCAGAGAGCTGGTGGAGTGATGTTCCTAACTTGTCACGTTTTTGGTATTGGCACTAGTTTTGTGGAATTTCCCCAAATCCAGTGAAGCTGCGCTACACTTTCTCTGAGGAAGACGATAAGAGATGTTTTTTTTCTAACAGTTAATCTAACTACATGGCAGGCTGAGTTTAATGTAACAAAGGTTGAACGTGCAAGTTTTTTAATATGCCAAATTTATACAGGGACCAAAATGGGGTCCTGTGGAGTTTTCTTGAAAACAATCAAAGGTTTTGTTTACAGTACTTTTACAGTTTATACGTATTATAAATCCAGCAATTACTTACATCCATGTTTACTAGCTCGCAGTCTGTCCACCTGATGATTAGTGGAATAGTGTGCGCTCGTGCATGCACGATATAAGCTAAACAGGGACACGCTCATAGAAAAACAACTGCTCAGCACTACTAGAGGCCTAAAACTCCACAGGGAACCTCTATCTGACATGTAGTGAAATGTAAAAACATACTGCACCACTAGCTCCTCTCTGCCCTCAGTTTATCTTGCCCTCACATTTTGACCCTTTCAACCCCATTTATACTAAACCGCCCCTATCCTGTACTGCACTGTACTGCAGAAATCACACCCCAGACTGGTATTCTAACCTCTTGCAATCACCTCCTGTATACACTGCTCAAATCAAAGAAACACTTTGAAAACACGTCAGATCTCAATGGTAAAAAAAGTTATGCTGTAAGGATTCAGTTGCAGACTGAATTGCATGTGGAGGGTGTGAAATTGGTCTAACCTGTTAATATATTAACATGTTTGTTTTCATGTAACTTTTCACAGTACTAGCAAGCTGTGAAAGTTGTACCTGATGTCAGTATCCCACGGGCAGAACAGTGGGTGGTTAATCAAAGGCTAATCAAATTTTGAATCAAGCATTTAATCTGAAAATTACCTCCAAAAGATGCTGTCGTAATGAGATAAATTAAGTTGCGCCAGTGTTGTAATTTCTATTTGAGCCAGACACTTGATTTTTGTCCCCACTTGTTTTAAGAAAGTAATGATTTCAGGCCTCTGTATGTTTTGCTGGCCGCAGCTCTGCACTCTGCCCGAGGCAGTGCCACTCTCCTGGGAAGGCTAATATGCAGTGGTTGGCCCTCTGCTTATTGATCACTCCTAATGTCTAAATGAACCCCACCTCATGTTATTGGTGGGCAGCCGTCGGGCCCAACATGCTCGCTGATTGGTCGGATAGCGTGTGACTAGGCGGACAGCGCGACTACAGCGTGACTGCGCATGTCTGTCTGAGGCCTTTTGTGTGGATGTGTGCAAGTGTGCGAGCGCTGTACACCTCCATGTGCGTCCGTATCTCTCTCTGTTTGATCTATAACCGCTGGTTAATTAGCAGCGATGTTAATTAAAAACCCACTTCCTTTACATTCAGTCTGGTAATGGAGGTTTTATTCACTTACATCTCATGTTCCTCTCTCCTTCCCGCCCACCCTCTCCCTTTTCTTCAGCATCAAACCTTTTTTTTCTCCCTTCCTTATTTCCCTCTCTCCTCCTTTCTTTATATTAAAACATGTTAGATTGAATTGGGGGGGTTTGATATGAAAACTGACAAAGCATCAGATACCAGATTCATAATCACTGTGATTTCAATCTGTTCTTGCTGACACACAAATGTAGCACGGTGAGCTAAAGACAGCTGGATGTATGTGTGGCTACAAAGGCCTCTGCACTCTGTGAAAGAACAGTGCAACTCTTTCTTCTCTCCTTCGTCGTTTTCCTCGCGCCTATGTATATTGTAGCATTAATCATTTTCTCCGAGCTTAATGTCAGAGAGTCTGCCTGCTAGCCCTGAATAAACACTGTCATCCCTCTGCAGGAATAACCTTCACATATTGCTACTGCCATGTTGTGTGTGTGTGTGTGTGTTTGCCTGTGTATGTACAGTATGATATGTGTGTGTGTGTGTGTGTGTGTGAGTGTGCATCTCACTAAAGGTTAGGAGGGCATGTAAATAAAAGAGCAGTACATGGCAGGCTGTGAGAGCTCGCTTATGTATCTGTACATTCTCACCAGCCTTTTATAGCTCGGTGTTGTGTTTGATTAGTCTGAGGCAAGGCAGACTATCTCTCCTCACACACACACATTCTTTTTTTTTTTGTCTGTCTCCTTGTGTCCCTTCCTCTCTTCCCTTCCCTCCCTCCAACTGTATCCCTCGTTTGTTTTCATTAGTGTGATTGCCCCAATGTCTCCCTGACCTTCAGCCATCTTCAGGCTTCACGCACACACACACACCTCTGATTGATCACTTCTGATTTTTGGGCTCATATTTTCTTCCCGTCTCTCATTCTTTCCCTGCTTCTTCTTCTTCTTTTTTCTTTTTTCTACCTCTTTTTGGGAGGCAGCATGCTGGTAGCAAGACAGTGTATATGTGTGGGTGTGAACAAAGATCCTGATTACACTTTCACTCCTTTGTTTTTGTCCATTTCTGTTGAATATTTCTGATGGGCAGACGGTTTCGGCGTCTCCTTCTGTGAAGGTAACATGGTGGTTGCTGAGGGGAGGAGGCTGGAAAAGAGAGAGCAGAGGAGAGAATGAGAGGGACAGGGCAGAGGAAGGGAGATGTATTGCTGAGTAGCCATGACCTTCAGCAGTGATTAGAGACAATTAAGTCATGAACGGCAGCTTGAACCGTGAAGCCACTGGGACAGAAAAGACGTGTGGGGGGAAGAAGAGATGCCAAGGTGTGGTCATTGACATACATCCATATGCATCTGTAAATGCTTTATTTGCTGCTTCTGTTCACATCAGCGGCGTGGAAACGGAGGGATTGTTGTGTGGGGGGATGAGGGAGGGGTGGTTAATATTAATTCGAGGGCTGATTGAAGGCAGCACTCGAGTGAAGTGGCTCATGATGATGTCTCCTGAGCAACTCCCACGCGCTGCTCCCACCATGAGAGGAAAGACGAGAGGAGGAGACAGGACGAGGCGAGAATGCTAGAAGTGACAGCGTGAGGAAGTTGCGAGATGTGCCGCTCTTTTCCGTCTGCCCACCCACTCTTCCCTCACCCCGTCGCAAAGAGAGATGCACAGGCAATACTGTGTTTCATCACAGAAGAAAACAAATCTATCCTAAGCATTCAATGGGCTTTCAGGTGCAGTGTCATTCTCTATCTTGTTGTGAGCACTTGTGATTAGCAGACTAGCTAATGTATCAAATTAAAGCTGTCATTGCCCGATCCGTGTTGGAAACCCAAGAGGCGGCGACTTCCTGTCACTGCTTTTTTTCCCCCTTAAACGCAGAAATTAAAAGCTTCAATTGAAGCCACTTTATGTTGATAAGTGGAACTTATCTTTAGATATACATATTGAAAAAATATTTAGTGTGACTTTTTCAATAGTACCTAAATCTAATGGTCCTCTTAAATTTGAACAAAACATTATCTTAGGTTAAAGTTAATCATAATAAATACATACATAAACATTAATATATGAAATATGATATATTTTTCATAATTGAATGCATTTTGCAATTACTTCTTAATTATTCAATCAATGCAAGCGATTTACCAGCTTTTTTTGTCAATGAATGACAAAAATAGGTCAATACATTAGACACTTTTTTACCAAAACAGGAAATTAAATATTTATTTAATAAGGAAAAACATAATCTTCTATTTCATTAGTGCCACATATGGGACATTCTTTACAAAAACAAGAAAAACTTGTATTTATTTAATAAGGAAAAACTGGAATCTTCTGTTTCATGACTAGTAAAAACAAAAATAACATTATTGATTGATTGATTGATTACATTTTTCCTTATTAAATAAAAAATGTTTCTTTTACTTCTTATTTCTAAAGATACTTTCCACTTATCAACATAAAGCGTGACTTCAACTGAAGCTTTTAAGTTCTGCATTTAAGAAAAAAAAAGGAAGTTGCCACATTATCAGAACAAATCGGGTTTCCGGTACAGATTGGACAGTGACAGTGACTAGCCATTGGTTTTCTTGCTTGCTAATAAGCTAGCAGCAAACACAAAAACCCAAGTTTATCTTTTTTAAGCTGAAACCTTGCAGTTGAAGGCAGGTTAACGTGCAAAAGAAGGAGAGCTTATAAATCATGTAAATATTTGAAAGAACCAAAATTCCATTTTAAAACAAACCAGTCAATAAGTGCTAACAACAGGTGACGTCTGGGCTGCTTTTGATGGGTACTGCTTGTATTTTCGATCATTCCAGGTGTTCAAACCAAAAGTAGGACACAGGGGCCGGGCTGGTGTGTCTGTGTTGCTACAAGCACATGGAAGAAGAAGAAATAAGGTCCAAGACGTCCAGTTTGAGTAAGATTCGTGGATTTTGAAGGCTTGCAATGCTCAGTATTTTATTATGCTGTGAGACACGATTTATCCGGAAAGTTGGTGACAAGCTTTCACCTCGATGACCACGAGGTAAAGAGTAGAATAACACCATTATTATAAAGTAATCTAGGTCTGCATGCATCTATTTGATTGGGCAAAGAAGAGTTTTGCCAGATGTTGTCACTGGACGATACAGCTTGTTTTTATTTTTTTCTCTGCCGGATCCCTCTGCATCTGGACTCACAAGGACAGAGGGCTCTGGAGGAGAAGTTGAACCAGGGTCAACTTTTGCTGAAACGCAATGTGAAAACCGTATTTCTACTGTTTGTCTGATGACTGTCGCAATGGAAGATGAAATGATTGCTGTTTTGATACGTTTTCAGAGTTGCTGTGCAGTATCTTGGCATCTTATAACTCAACTCAGCATCCGTGACTATATTTAATCATCTCATTTGAACCAAAAACACCAGAGAGCCACTTCAAGAACACTTTTATAATGCAGGGCTGTTTTCGGTCTGAATGCCTGGTCAGTCTGATGCTGGTTAAGGTGGTTAAATGTGAGGTTAAAATTAAAAGTATATGGTCAGCTGTTGAGATCAGCATGTTTTGGGTGGAGGGGGGTCTTATGATCAACATGGTCTGTTTAGTATGCTCACAATTCACAGACATCAAATTCATATTAAGATGTTTTTCTATAAGCTTTTTTCATGTATTTCTTTAAGTTATGACCCCGTAGTAGGGCACATTATATTCTTCCAATATGTCAAAGCATTCTCTCTCTCTGTAGTGACTTATAAAGGCTGACCAGAGGTGCCGGGTTAAGTTATGCTAATGTTGCAGGGATCATCACAAGTGTACCGGGAGATAACGTGTTTTAAAGTCCACATCGCTTACAGGTTGAATGGCGTGGAGGCTCGGGGTTGGATTGGTACCAGCGGCCTTTCAGACTGTGTAAGTAGCTGAGGCTCGATGATGTTAGAGGGGCGAGGCCAGAGGGGCTGGATTGGTAGAAGCACTGGGCAAGGAAGGGCACCCTTAGGTGCTATGTAAAATTAAGAATGATTAAGAAGCAAGAAAGCCCGGGAGCGGCGCTTTGGTACAAGGCTTCCTTAATGAACATAGCTAGGGGGGAACAGAGCATGGAGGAGACATTCAGAGAAATAGATGCAGACAAATTAGCAGAGAGCTGGACAAAAACTAACACTAGTTAGGTTGGGAGGCAGGAATGTAGACATGCAGAGTCAAAATGGGTTCCACCTTAAAAAGACCAAAAAATATGTACGGACAATGTGTAGAACGTAAGTCTAAGCAAGCAACATACGTATATATTTCAGTTAGTCTCAGTGTATTTTGCATAGATTGCTATCCAGGTCATTGTAACTTAAAGCAGGTGAAGTGCCTGGTCAGAGGCAAGCGAGAGGCGAGGAGGTGTTGCAGCGTCCATCAGGGGCTGACATTTATTTTGGCTCGGACAGTTGATGTAATTAACTTTTAGGCCTTCCTGTTCGTGGCTGCTTCTCCGGGCAGGTACGCCAACGAAAACAAGCCAAAACTACCCACCCTCCCTCTCACCCTTTCAAACACATCCACATTAATTTGCACGCACACACACACTCTCGTTCCATCTCCTATGTTACGCCTCTTTCCCTCACTTTTCCTTCATTCTTTACCTTCAAATCTGCCCGTATTCTCACTTTCTTGTTCTGTCTTTCTTCCCGTCTCTCTCACAGCACAGCGAGGTGTCTTCAAACTCCAAGTCCTTGTAACCAACTATAGTGCCTTTCAGTTTCCCTCCATCAACACAAAAGTGCTTCCTTACTTTGTAACAAGTTTGTACTCCGGGGAGAAGGGCTCAGTAGGCCTACAAGTTAACTTCAACCACGGTGACACTCCAGAGTTGCTTAATGCAGCACTTTTTTCATCAGCCTGGCAGTTTTGCGTTGGAATGACTGACAACATACAGCCATCGGCTGCATGTTTGTACGTTGTATGTGTCAGTGAGACTACAAGAGTTTTCCATAAGTTAGTTTTCACAGGTTGTGCTCTCCTTAGACTAACTTTGAATTGGCTTTCGGGTGTGATGACAAGAGGAATAAATGAATAAAAATGAATGATTTCCATATGAGCTAATCGCATATCTTAAAGACATGTCACCTAACCTCCTCGTCAGTTGCGGCATGCATAACCCACCACACCTGTGAGTAGCACTTGGCATCTCCCTTGAGAGATGGGGTATGCAGACTGGGTCACTGTGGGCACTGCAGGTGTACTTTGTAAACTGCCCCTGCCTCAGCCATATCATCTTTAATAATGAATAATGATGCCTGAGGCCTGTTTTGGTTATTTGCTGGCCTGGAAACAGGATCTGGCTTATTTTGCAAGAAGGCTGATACGAGGCAGAGATTCAGTTATAATGGTTGGCAGATGCACTGGCCTGTGTCGGGCTACAGAGAAAGCGAGGTGTTTGTTTGTACAAGCTGATTTCTCAGACTAAACGCGAATCACGTCCTACCAGCTGCTTTGGATCAAAACAGTCAGGGAAGGGGAAAGGCCCCCTTCCACCTGGCAAAACAAGATGGGACCTCAGCGTGACAGCAAGTATAACATCTCTGCTAACAAACGAGCAGTTTACTGAGATGACACATCTGAAAGGCCCACGCTCTGTTGTCTTAGCTGTAAATTTAGGCACAAGTCAGTCAGTGATGGAGGGGTGAGGGGGTGTCAGAATTAAACAACACAAAAAAAAAAGAGACAAAAAGGAGAAACTATGAGCTCCTGCTTTGTCTTCAGATCCAGGTCAGACTTAAATATGGGATCTAACAGAGGCTACAAAAGCCAGACGCTATATTTAGTCTTGGGGAGTCATGAGTAGAGAGAAAGTGTCTTCACCTCTTCTTCTCTTTACTCTCTGTCTGTCTTTTCTGACACACACACACACACACACACACAAACACACACACACACACTAGGTGGTTGTGATGACAGCAGCCTTGCCTCGCAAATCTACTTTGCAGGCAGATATTCTGTTCAGTCACAGTGCTTGTGTAGGCATTTGGTTTACATTAAACCATGCTTTCATTGTGCATATGAATGCATCGCTGTTTTTGCTGTCATGCACTGCTGGTCGCAGTCAGACGCCATCAATTCAGTGTCGTTGGGTCTGAAAGAAATAGTAAATCACATTAGTTATTCAGGTAAACAACTCAGGAATGGCACCCCAGAGGACCGTAGAGTTCACTCAGCAGTTCTCTTGCAGTGGCGTGAACGAGAAAGAAAAACACGGCGAATGCGCTCGTTTAATGGCAAGTCATATGTTAATTTTAATGACGGGTTTACCCGGCGCACAGGTGCGTTGAAGCAGAGGTTGCGGTAAGGAGGTTCATACTCTCAGTCACTCACACCAACTTTAAGTACAGCAAGCAGGAAGGGGGAGGGGTTTTGGGAAAAGACGAAAAGGGGAAGAGGACAGGCGGAAGAGTTTGAATGAGTTCTGTGTGTTCCTACAGGTTTCTGCATCTCTAGGAAACCTGCTGGTCTCATTGGCCAGCAGGCCGCTGCCTCAGGGGAATAGTGAGGAAATGTCCTCATTTTCTGTTTTTAGAGGCACGCCTCTGTGTGTGTGTGTGTGTGTGTGTGTGTGTGTGTGTGTGTGTGTGTGTGTGTGTGTACCCCAGGTGCAGGTGGGGTTTCTATAAAATCATTCATTCACGAGAAAAAGCAAGTTGTGGCTTTTTCTCACGCAGGCTTTGTGTTGTGTTGACTAAATCAGGATAACCCATTTTTAATGACTATGCGACAACATTTCGTCTGACATTTATCACCTTGTTTTTAACATCGTCCGATGTGTTTGTTTCCTGGTCAACATAACTACAACAACTCTACTGATATTCTCTTGCCAATCAGCAGTGTCAAAACACAATAATTCCTTAGATATTAAAGATGGCGCCCTCATGAACTAAGCATGCATTTATCACTGCAGTAAAACATGTGGATGTCTGCTGCTGTTCAAATGATTCACCCTGTGTCTCTTCATAAATTACATATAATGTTTTGGTGAGGAAAAAATGCGTGTGTGTGTGTATATATATGTGTGTTCACATAGACAGACACGCTGACGCACACACTCCCGGCAGGTACTCAGTCTCCCGTCGCTGGGGAGCTTTAACCCTGACCAGCTTAGTTCAGAGGCGAGGGGCTTTATGGGACATTGGGGAGCAGCTTGCATGGAGTAAATAGAATATCCGGTGATGTCTGTGTGCGATCTCAGATTAAGCCACCAAGATCTCAGTGTTTTTTTTTTTCAATCTTACAGATGTGTGTGAAGACATACGTACACTTCCACCACACCACAAAACAAAACCCAAAACAGTGCACAGAGCAGTGTCTGTGTGTGGGTCCCAGTGCAGCTAAGGGTTTTATGCTGACACTAAAGAATGTGTTCATCTAGGAGTGGAGGGCCCCTCTCTCCCTGTCTGCTACCTGCCTCTCTGCCTTGCCGACGGACTGACTCACTGATTGACTGACTGAAGTGCAGCGTAGTGGGGATCTGACGGGGATCTTCATGTGATCCGCCGCTGTTCCCGAAGGGCCCAAAGCTAATGCCCGGCTCGCAGGATGGGCCCCCCAGTTCTGAGAGCTTTGCCCCGTAACTGAAAAGTGTGTTTTGTCAAAATGTGCTCTCGAAAGAAACACCCTTTCCCCCTACTGTTTCGGTCACAGGGGCTTGCTCTGGATAAGTTAAACTAAATGTTGCTGCCCTTTCCTGTGCGTCTGCTGAGGAGAGCAAACCAGGAGGCGAATGATTCAAAGCAAAAGTTCGGGAGTGTTTGAAGAGGACTGGCCTTCCTCGAATTTGCGGTCAACAGAAAGAATGGGACCTTGTTAGAGATGGAGAGAAATGGAGCGCACCCAGTGGTTTCAGAGTGGAGCACAAGATTAAATCTGTCTCACTCTCTCCACCGCCCTGTCCTGGAGACAGCAAGGTGGAGAGACATAATTCATACCGTGAGCAGAGGGAGTTCACGAACCGATCTTCCTTGAGAAGGAAAGGGTTGGTGCAAAAATAGAGTCACCCACAGCCATGGAGATAAGAGTTCAGAAAGGAGTGCAAAGTGAGGGACAGGAAAGGTAGCAAAACAGACAAATAGTGGAGGGGAAGAGGAGACAACAGGAGGAGGAGAGGAGAGGTGGTGTGTGTGCACCCTGGAGCATCCCTGCGAGGAAAAATACAGAGAGCGACTGGTGATTTGGAAAAGAAAATTCAATTTAGTTTGACACAGTGTAAGATCTAAATATTTATCCTTCTGTCTCCTTGTTAGTTCAGACAGCTCTGAAAATACTTTTACAAGTCACAGATAATATTTATAGTTTTAACATATCGGCTCGTGGCACGTTCAAAAGCGGTGTAGGTTTCTCCGTGACGTGGGTTTTCACGCAGCGCAGGCATGATTGAATTCCAGCCTGCACGTAAGTGTTTTTTGATCTGCTAGGCTTGATCCTTGCACACCAAAGCACCAACCACACACATGCTAATACTGTATGTACACGTGTGCACACACACACACACACACACACCCGCGTCACATTATACGGCCTCAGCCAGGCTCAAAGTGGATCATTATTTACTAAACAGGTTGCCTAACAAGAAAAGACGGATTCCCCTGCAGGCTTGTATAAAAACCCTGGAAGCATGGCGGCGGAGCAATATCCATCATAATTGATGTGTTGCAAAGCAGATTACACACATTAGCGCACACTGTTCTAGCTATGACAGCTCCAACTGAACATGACAAATTCCATAATGTGGAGGGGGAAAAAAAAGCATTTTACCCTCTGTGGGTATTAAAAGGCACGGCAACTAACAAAGAGGCATTTGCATTTGCAGGAGGAAATGTGAGAGTACGTGTTTGCGTGCGTGTGTGTGTGTGTGTGTGTGTGCGCACAGGCTGTCGAACTACACCTCCTCCACGCTCTCATCTCTCCTTAATTACATTTTATTTGTTCCACTTGGGGCGGAGGGTCCTGTAAACTGTTTGGAGCTCGGCACAGCCTCCCCCTGCTTGGTGACAAGACTTCATTCAGCCCAGGTAATCCCAACGTAGCGAAAAGTACGTGGATGATGCGTCGGAGGGCACTGACAGCTGCGGCATTATTTACTGAACACAGCACAACAGATAAGCCCATTGAAATCGCAGCAGCTCATTCATTGTGGGGAGGCATTAAGAGTGTCTGTAGCTGCCTAATCAGTGGGCTGGATGCCGGAGGAATAAATAAGCTTTGGGAAGAGGGGCGGCTTGACTCGCTCACTCACTCCCTCCTCTCTTCTTACTCACTCGCTCGCTCTCTCAGTCACTCTCCTCTCACTCTTCTAATCAACTCAACAGCATTACGGCACATTTGCTACTGGAGTTCCTGCTGGCCGCCTGCATTTCTGCACGAGTGCGACTGAATTAGAAAAGGTTGTAAATAATACGTCGTTGATTTACACTTGATGCTGTTTTCAAAGATGACCTCATATTTTCCTTGCATAATTATTATTATCATTTTGTTTTTTTTAAGATGTCAAAGTCCGGTTGTCGTTTTGTTTTTTTTTCGTGGTCCATCCACATTAACATTTCTCACTATTTTAGCCGGTATTTCGCTCTTGCCTGCTGTTAAATTTATTAGTATTTAACACTTAATGGAGGCTAAGCAATGAGTGTTTCACTAGTTTCCTTCTTCACAGCAATAGCTTCATCTTCACTGATCTGAGCCTGTTCTGAGTTATTTGCTCAAGAGACATCATTTGACATCATTTCAAATGGAGTCTGAAATGACAATTGTTTTTAAATCTGCAGTTCCTTATATATCAATGAAAGTAGATATTTTCTTGAACATATCCCCTGATTCTGTGTTTCTGTGGAAATGATTACATTTTCCGTATCTCCAGCCTTTGATTAAACCTAACAGATTAATAAGGGCTGTAATTTAAATGATTTTCCTCAGCACAAATTGTAAAATTCATTTTAATTGTAAAAGCAGGCCTGAGCTGCGCTGTGTGTTTGTGTGCGACCGAGCTGTTCGGAGCCGTGTTGTTAGCCGCACACACACTCCTGACGACCCACTAATTAACACCCCATGTTAATCACTCTCAACCCAGCCAATAACCAGTGACATGCCATCATGCAGATCACTACATCATACCACAGCACAGCAGTAGATCCCAGCCAGGCGATGTTTTCCCTTTCTCCTCCGTGTTGTGTTGTCGAGACCTCTCAGCGAGTATTTTGACTTATTTGACAGTACGAGAGAGAACTGTTTTCCTGAACAGGAAGGTGGTGTTTAGCAGAACTGTCAGTCACAAAGTAATACCGAGGTGATATAAATACTTGGAACGGTGACAAAGAAACATCTCCCCACCTCCACCCTCTGCTCTTCTGAACCATCTGTGGCTTTAAACTGACCCTTCCTGTCTCCCCCCCCAGAACTGTAACTTCTAATAGCACATTTATTTTTGTCGCCACTCCGAGTGCCACATGTATTAGATCTAATCCATTAGCCTGATCCTACTTTACATACATTGGTTTAAGTACATGTTGGCCAAATATCTTGCCCGTGAATCTGCCGTTCTGGCTGAAATAATGATTTTGATATAAGTTAAGCTGATTTGCCTAAGCTACCGAGTAATTAACTGAACTTAATCATTTCATTTCAATTCATTTCCATTACCTGAATTATTTTTGCCAGTCTCTCCCATCTTTTTGCATCTGCTCACTGTTGTCTGATGGTGAAAGAGAGGGGAGTCTGAACTCTGTTACAATACTGACCTCTAGTGTCAGTTTGGCACGGCTCTGGCTGCCGTGTGAGTTTTAAATGTGACATTTCAGCAGGCTCATTGGTAGTCCTATCTAAGGTAATGAATCCGCTTTGGACAAACTGCCTAGTTTGAAGCTTTAGCCTCCAAACGCCTGGAGCAGGGATTGCCCAGGATAGGGCAGAGGTAGATTAGGAGTCAGTGTAATGAGAGGCAAAGCATCTCTTTAGCTCACCCTTTGTCTTTGCCTCCATCCAAAAAGCCTTGGAGGAGAAGGAGACAGATACTTCTCTGGCCACTGGCAGCCACGCGGGCATTGGCTTTATTTTTCATCATCCTCCTCTCTCCTCTCCTCTCCTCTCCTCTCCTCTCCTCTCCTCCCTGCCAGCTCCCTTTTACACTATCTCTGCATATTTTCTCCTTCCTTTTCCCCGTCCTCCGCCACGGATGCTGACACTTACTCACGTCAAAGCAGCCTCACGTCCTCAACGGGGGATTGTCAGATCTTCTAGAATGTGGAAAAATGCAGACGCCAGACATACTGGTGTGCAGCACATGGGTAATAGGCATAATAGGGTCAGGCCTGCATTTAATAAACAATTACCAATCTATAATAGATGAGTCCGGCTCCCAAGGCCCAGCGCCTGGCCTGGGTCGAGAGAGGGAACATCAGAAAGAGCGTAGAGGAGAGAGAGAGAGGGAAGATGAATGAATAATGCAGAAAAGATGCCCATCAGAGCGGCCAAACGCAGGGGCCCATGCAGCAATTATCTTCCTTTGCTAATGATGATCATCTTGATGCTGTCCCCCAACACCCTCCTCACCCGCACCATCCCGTCACCCTGCACCCCCATGCCTAAATCTGACATTCACCTCATCACACGTCCTGCCCCCTGACTCACCAAAACCGAGGAAAGAGGAGTTTTTAAATGTTGCTCTTCATTTTGTTTGACTGTCTCCTTTTATTTTATTTTGTAGGGGTAGCAGAGGGGTTTCCTGGCGGCAGGGCGGATGGGGGCACAGCGGCCATCGCTCCTCTTTTGAATTATAAATCAATCAGGGACCTCTCTTCAGCAGCTTCCATTCAGTCCAAGGTCACCCAGATTACACAAGGTTAAAGTGTGTGTTTGAGTGTGTGTGCATCCAGAGACCTGAGAGGTGTGTGTGTGGGGGGGGGGCTGTCGCTAGTTGGATTAGCATACAACTCTGACAGAGCGAGGAAATTAAAGGCAGCACAGAGGTACGGTGGCCGAGCAAAATGGTCCCCGCTCTCTACTGTATTTGAATAGACAGCCTAAGATATGTGAAAACAGAGAGGCGGCGAGGAGAAGCTCTTTGGCCCCCGGGAGGGAAGGGGGGGGACTGCTAGTTAAGTAGATAGGGCCCCGGTAGACTGTTTCAGTATGGGCTCTGGGAAAGATACACAGCCATTTTGGCTCCCACAGGGGCCCAAGTCTCTGGTAGTAATGGGATCAGAGCCATGACCCTCCCAAGACACCATACCACCATTGGATATTCTATTAGTTTCCTCTGCAGTGAAACCAAGTCTGCACCCAGCTACTTTTCTCACTCAGAATCACATTTGTTTTACTTTTATGTAGCTTTAACAGTGACTAATCAAATTATTTTAAAGTTTCCGGGAAGAGACTTCATTAACAATTGAGCAGAGTGCAGTGCAGACTATTGTAAAACCATCTAGTATATAGAGCTATGTATTGTGGATATCTTCTAATCATATCTAATGTACTTTATGCATGCAAGGATATTGTAAGCTATTAACATATGCACAAAAAAAGCGAGCCCCATAATTGTTCCTTTTTACCATTTAATCCCGGCACTGGAAGATACAGCAGAGATCACATTAACATTTACATTTCTGAATCCCCCACCTCCTTAATACAGCTCCAGCTTTCAGCCCCAGCATCTCATCTGCCTTTACATAATATCAGGCTGTATTAATGCTACATATGGAGCTCCACTGTCTGTGCTGTGTAGATTTACATTTTCCTAATGATGTGCTTTCATTTTTCCTCCGCTATCCCCCTGTCCTTCCCTTCACCTCCAGCCCACAGCCCACGGTGATTTAAACCACATACAACTGTACTGCCGTTTTACTGCAGAATAACACAAAGCGTGGGTTGAGACACCTTTGGTCGCCCCGGCCCCATCTGTTGCACATCTGGAAGTGGTGTGCCGCACCAATAATTGGAAGTCAATTTGTTTGAAGTTATGTATTTGGCATCTGGCTCAATTCATAAAAACCCTGGAAATCGCATTAATTTTATAGCATCTCGAGAAGGCCCAGCCACTTTTTTTTCTCATTTCTCTCGTGTTCCATCGTTAGTGCACGTGGGGCCTTGCTAGTCTAGTGACGTGGGAGTTTGTCGAGCACTGGTCAGGGTGTGGTCCTTAATAGAAGCAGCATGGAGGCTAATGCCCATAAGAATCATCTCAACCTTTAAATGTGATGCTCAAATTTGGGCTAAGTTTTATAAATTCACCTTTAACTTTGACCTTAAACTCAGATCTTATTTCTTATTTTTCCTGAAGGGAAAACTCACCCAGGGCCTAGTTTGCCACATTTCCTGTAGACGGGCTGACTGATTGAGAAGCAGCATGGTATTGTTTGTCACACGGCTCTGAGTCATGGCTGAAAATAGATATGACACTTGATGTTTGGTGCCTCACTGCCGGCTGTCATATTGTTATTCCCACTCAAATTTCACCTAATTTGTGCACAAGTCTTGTCACAGTCCAGATCCTGATGAGGGCTTTTAGGTGGTTATTTTTTTCCCCTTAGCTTCCTCGTATGTGTGGCAAGGAGGTGCAATGAGAAACACACCTGTGCGTGCGTGGGGTTGTGTGTGTGTAGCATGCATATCCATGTGTTTGTGCTTGTGTGTGCACATTTGTGTTTGCACACAAGCACATTTGATTGGGCTTGTTTGTGTGCGGGAGTGTGTGCGGCCCTGTGCACGCATGTGTGTGTGTGTGTTTGCCGTGTTTCAAAGTGAGTCACCTCAGCGGGAGGTGATTAAGAGTTGCCAATGGCAGGCTCGACAGGTGAGTGCATTGTAGCATGCTGGCAGCTGTGGCATCTGCACAGGTGACAGCTTCTCCTGCTCAGTGGTGGTGTCAGTGTTGGTGGGTGGCAGGAGGTCTGACAACGTTGTTTTGGTGACAGAACGACTCCGCTGTGAGGTTCACGACATCACTTGCCTTCTTTAGATTTGTCAGTTTTTACTGGGAAGTATAGGTAGTACCATGGACTTATGCCAAGGCACTATTCCATATGTGAAAGTACTGTTTACCAGCTATGGTTATACACTAAAAGGCATTATACTTTATTGGCTATTTTTTTTTAAAATAATCCACAAATGTTCTCTGTTGCGCCTTGGGTTTCTTTTTATTAACATACTTCACAGTGTTGAATGAAATAAAATACAGCTCATTGCTGCCACCTGCTGTTTGAAATGTGACACAGCAGCAGGCCTTTCATCCTGGGAGTGAGGTAATTCTTTTAGGGAGACCATTTTGCTGTGCATACAGTAGTAACACAAGGAGTGGAAAAATGATTTTACAGTTCTTTGGCAGATATTGCAGCTAGCTAGAAACCTGTTTCTTATGAAAGAGATTAGAGAGAGAGGGAGAGAGAGAAGCTTTTAGGATTGCAAACTTCCCCATAATTTGTTCTACATATTCAAATGTATGTTCTCCTCTGTAACATACGCAGCTAATGTCTCTAACATGACGGCGTTATCGGATGCCTGAGCTGTTCCACATCAGTTCCTGTGAGTCTTCCAAACCGTGGCTTGATGAACTGTGATATTCCAAATAAAAAGTCGCTTGTTCTGATGTCACCGTTGCCTCATCCGACCACATTTCCTTTTGAAGCCTGCGCGTAAGTGGCCTTGAACTTTGTCCACGATAGTCTTTGATATGGAGAGAAATGAATTAATTAGGAAGTTTAGTCTGACTTTCTTTTTCAGGGTAGAGTGCTTTGTCTCTTGGGGTAGCCTCAAAAGAGTGGTATGTAGGCATTATTTTTTCTTTTTCATATTCTGTCAATACTTTCATGAAGGTAAAGGATATTCATTTGTATTATTCTACCCCTGGCTTTGACTTCCATCAATTCCTGCGCTACACTAATTGGATTTGTGTATTTTTCCCAAGTTTGGTAAGACGAGAAAGGAGAACAAAATCGTTCAAAATCAAAATGCAAATTGAGCCTTTTGAAATTTCAGTCATGCCGGCTCTTTCTTAGATACGCTTCATGTTTTTTTAGCATAATGAAAATCTATATTTACCTTCCATAACTGCTTTGGCCAATTACCCGTAAACATCACTCACCACTTTGTAGTTGGAAGTGGCTGTACTCCATGATGATTGATTGCTTCAGTCTTATTCGCGGCTAAAGAGGGGATGCGAGCGAGGAACGTTTCGATTTCATTACGGAGAAGCACACGCTAATAACAAACATTAATTCAGAGAGGCTTTGATGAGAAATCCATTTGGGAAGTATTGGCGTGTTTTTTGTGTTTGTTTTTTTTCAGATGGGTCTGTTTGTTGTATTATTAAAACATGTCTTTGAGATTAGAAAACGGCATGTTGATGAATGATTTTTGAACGATACAACTACACAAAACCGTAGGTTTTTAAGATTTGGGATCATAATGAGGTCAAAGTATGAAAGGAGACATTTCTTCATTCTGCTTAACTCAAAGGGAAACTTTCTTAGCTCTCAGCTAACAGCTCTCATAGCAACTCTTTATCCCTCGCCATTATTCATCCTCAAGGGCTCATCAGGTCACAGTAGGCTCATCAGAGTTATTACTCCTCCTCTACTTGTCTTTATTATCTAATTTCCCTCCTCTCTCCTTCTTTCTGCCACTCATTGCCAATCAGCCACCTTGGAAGCTTGCCCTTCACCTTCCGCTGTGAAACTTCTCAGGCATTGTTCACTCTTTGAGCCCTGTTGTCGTCATGCCCCCGATGTGTTGAGCTTCACTTAACAGAGCAGAGTTATGAGTGAGAGATTAGATGTGACATATTTCTCATTTGTACTCAATTGCTGAACAAAATTATATGTTATTACTGTATGTATATGTCAAAGATAGTGGATAACAATGGTCTTCCAGTGAAAGTGTCATTTTTAAGGGAGTTTATGGAGCATTTAGGAATAGAACTGTAGTTGTCTGTGGGTGTATGAATGCAGACATCAAGTAAATGACGTCTGCTGTGAGAAGACAACAAGAAGCCAAAATCAGGTTTATCAAAAAGGGGGTTTATTATATTTTTCCCACCCCCACTAAGAATAAAAAAACGTTAGATAATAATATATAGCTTTTGTTTATCAATACAAAGATTAAAACATATATAAATACATAAACACTTATTTAACAAGAACACTCAAAGACACAGACAAGAAACAGACATGTTAGGCATTGCGGTGAGTACATCGGTTACATGTTCGTATCTTTTTTAAGACAAAAACTGGGAGTTTGAATAAGGCACAGCACATCTTTTTGTGAAGCTGATGTAAAAAACGGACAGTTTTGGCAGGTTTTCAGTGATTATTTTGTTACAGTGTACAGCTACCACAGTGTTTACAGCAAATATAAACAGCAGACATGGTCATTTACATTACATACACGAAAGCCGATAAATGTCTCCCTTTTTCTTGTGAGTCTGTTTCTGCTCTGTGCGGGAGGCAGAGAAGCACATTGTCTGTCTATAGAAAAGTTAAAAAGAGCAGTTGGAGGAGCAGGAGGTCCGTGAGCTGTTGAAGTTTGGAGTTCGAGCTCTAACCCCCACCTGATCAAACAAGAACTGCACACTTTATATACAGGGTGGCACCTTGAGGTGGACTGTCAGGTGTGTTAGCTGTCATTTCAATTACTTGCAACCCATGCCATTATTGTATGCCCGGAGCCATCAGTCTTTCAAAGGCTCAGTCTATGCCGTTTACCACTTGTGTTGTCATGAGGAGATAACAAGAGTGTGTAACTGAAGAGGGCACCCTTATAGGTCGTCACCCTCAGCAGAGCTGAAGCTGCTCCTGCGGCTGCTGTCCTTGGATGCGGCTCCAGGCGAGCCGGCTGAGAGGAGCGGGTCAGTGGCAAAGGGCGAGAGCGGGTCATCCATCAGGATCTCGTCCAGTCGATGCTCCTCTTTGAGGGTAGCGCTGAAGAAGTCTGTGAAGTGAGACAGCGGGTCGGAGAACGTGGTGCAACCGTCGGCGCCGGAGATGTGATCCTGGGGCCTGCCGGCAGCGGGGATGGACGGCATGCCAGCCACCACGGCTATCCTCTGCAGGTAGTCGCTGTTGGGGTCTTCCTGGAAGAGGGGCGGCTGCAGGGGTTGCTGGGCCTGAGGAGACGACTGCTGCTGCTGCTGCTGCTGCTGCGGTTGTTTGTGGAGATGGGAGGACAGTTCAACTGTCCCCAAGGCCGTAGCCATGTTTGGGAGGCCATGTGCTCGTGCCTGGATCTCAAGCTCCTGGGAAACGAAGGAAAAGGACGGTGTCTATTTCTGAGAAAATTACCTCCACACTCATTGCAAGCTAGTCTAGATAAGACCTGATAAATTCCTAAAAATGTGTGAATGCCAAGAAAAAGGTAATCTCCTCAAATATGAGCAGATTTGACCACCACACCCTCTCCGCATCTCCTCCACATACTGAAGTTAGGTTGGTGTGAGCTGCACTTGGGGAGTTTGGGTGTTGACACACACCCTTCTCCCACACACACTCTTATCACAGAGTAAATGACTAATCGCCTACCAGTGTCATCACAAAGTCCTGTTTGACCTTTGTTAACCATCCTTTTATCATCAGTGGTGGTCAGAGTTTCCTGGATAGCTTTGTCATCTTTGAAGATGATTACAGATTATGTGTTCTTCCCATCATTGGAGTAAACCCGGACAAACCACAATCTATCTGCGTGTGCGTAAAAGTGTGCATGTGTGCGTCAATAAGCATCTTTTCTATTAGCGCTCATCAGCTATTTCTGACCTGCTGTTGTTCCACTGAAAGAGCTGGGGTTTTTGTCTCCATTTATCAGGTAATTATCATGACAGAGCTGTGAGACGAGATCACAGATAGGGTGGAGTTTAGGTTAGGTTTAGAAGTTTAGGTTTTGGGGTCGTAAAGCTTTGGAGGTGGAAATTAGCAGAGGTGTGATGTACCTAGGGATGATTGAGTCAGGTGGGGATGAAGGAGTGAGCCCTCTGTCTTCACCAAACTGATCTCTGGCATAATGAAGCGGGCTTGTTAGATGCCTGCAGGGGGCTGTTTTTAAATAAATCAATAATGTGAGAAATCAAGCTTACTTGGATCCTTCACAGTGACTAAGTGCTAAGGCATTAAAGGGACATCGCTGAGTTGATTGGCTAACACTTTGTGTTAAGGAGTGTGTTCAGATGAAGTCTAAGGCTATGTCATTCTATGCAATACATTTCTAAGGATCTCATAGCCAAGTCTAATATAGTTTATTACCAAGTGTATAAACATCCGGTTGCAGTTCACACTGTGTAACTGTGTTGCCCTGCAAATAATATCCAATGTAAATCATTGAATCTAATTTTGAGTCTGTGAAATAATCTTGATGTGTAGGCCTTAATCTGCCTTGTTGCCACGAGTTTACACTTTCTCCTGACAAGTGAAACAGCAGCACAAAACAGTGCTAAACTCATATTGTGCTTACTTCAGAAGAATGAACAATATTTTAATAATAATAATGAACTTGTTTTAACAGAACACATACAGATTTGAGTTCAGGAACTCCTCACAAGCTCTACTTCAGTCACCTCGTTTCAGTATTATTGTGATTTATCGGTTCAGCCGAAACAAATGATGACACTTTGAGACGGTTGTATTTTGTCACCTGGATCCTCAGCAGCAGTCTCCTGTTTGCTTGCTCCAACTTCTTCTGGCGGCTCTCCAGCTCCCGAGCATGCTGCTGCTCCTTCTGCAGCCACTTTATGTACTCCACTGAGGCCTTCAGGATAGTGCCTTTGTTCCAGCGCATGTCACTGCAGACAGAAGAAATGTCAAAGATAACCTTTTACACAGAAGCCCCTGATGTCGGCAGAATATCCTCCGCAATAAAACAGAAAAGAGAAAAATGGGGGGAAAAGTTTTAACACAGAGGTTTTTTTCCCCCTTTTATGATATGAATAAGAGATGGTGATTTACATGGGGCAATTATTCATCCCTGGACATTACATGGGGACATTGAATGGGAATTTTAATAGAATAGTTAAGTAGCTATGTGGAAAGTCCATTCTCGTACCTCCTTGTTCGGTAAAATTAATCCTCGAGTAAAAGTAGGTGAGGGAAAATGAGCTAGGTAGGGAAATGGAGCATTGGACTTGAGGTGCTAGAGTGCAAGTCATTCTTTTTGCTGATATTATTGCTTTTTTAAAAAGGAAAGGGGAGCTGTAGTAAAATTGTCCTCTTCCACCCGAGTGAGACGTTGTTCTGATCAGCGCTAATAATCTCTTTTATCCCACGTTAATGGCACGACGAAAACTCTGACCTTCCATTTAAATTTGAAGCAAAGTTCAAATTGCGAAAGATGGCCGGTGGATTTCAATTCAGCGCCACACTCCATCTCTATGTTCCAATTGTGCTTCAAACTTTGATTCAAATGGTGTGGCCTGCTTCTTTGCATTTGACCCGTTCCTCATCATTCATGCTTTGAGCTGAACTGCTGGGACCCAGTGAGTGGATGTACAGCTCTTGGAGCGTAGACTTCAATGGAAGTTCAAGTGCACCCTTGAAATATGACTGAAATGTGCTTGAGTTCTCATTTGAATTCAATGAACAACGTTTAGAGTGTCTTTGTGCTTCAAATTTAATATGCTTCCCCTGCCAGAGAAGGTCTTGCATTTGCTTGCAGTGGCATAAAGTGAAGCGAAGCAGGGGCATTGTTTCAATAAATACATTTAGATGTTGCAACTTACGGGTCATTCGACTTTGGTATGAGTGTCCCCAGCTCCTTAATCCTGTAGTTGATGTTGTATCTTCGCCTTCTTTCAACTAAGCAAGAACAAAAAAAAACAAAAAAAAGAGCGTGAGATGATTAGGGCATTGTCAGCAGCCGTGCTAAAGGCTAGAAATAACTCATTTTCAGATGGACTGTGAGCAAGATGAAAGGCAGAGGGAGGCTTACTCAAATTATGGTTGTCTTTTTTCTGTCTCTCTTTGGCCATCACCCTTGTGTCGTGTTCTGTTAAAAAAGAGAAGAAAAAATGCACAGAGGGGGGAACGAATTGATTAGCAACGCACACTAATTTTGAAACTGAAAGACAACGAACACAAAATGCCACAAACGGGTCCTTTCAGGAGACGCACAGTCAGTTATTTTGAGGGCGCTCAGGGCTGCGGTCAGCCAGAATGTGGAGATTCCATGCATGCCCAAGACACAAGTTTGACCTCCTTACACACACACACACACACACACACACACTGAAAGAGCTCAGTTTATCCCGTCCAGCATGTCTGAAGCTCATTGTGGAAAAGAAAATGGTGATCACTTTTAAACTACTTGCTCTGTAATTAAGACAGTTTAGCAAATTCACTACTCTGTCCTGGAGAGGGACAAAAATGCCAGTACATCCATATTTGTATTCACATTCTTCCAAATTACATAATTCGGGGCCTGAGATTGGATTTCCCAATTTGTCTCTGTTGATTCAATCAAGACCATTTAAACTCTGTGTAACAGCCCATTGTCCTCTCTGCGCACACTCAAATGAAACAGATGGCAATTTACTTATTTGCCCATTGAGAGTGAACGCTACTTCAGGCATCCTTTCTATATCCTAAATCAATTAGGCTTCTTTTCTTGATGCATGATATTAATAAGAAAGGTCTTAAAGGGCCCTTTGTTTTTTTTGCGCTGTGATGAAAACATCTACACGTTTCTACGGCCTATTAACGGAATCGATGAAATGCAGGACCGTGTTTACCTGACACACGTAATTGGACCCGATTTTAGCAGGAAAAAGACAAGCACAACACGTTGCCTTTTTAGAATGAATAGTTGTTTAAGAGAAATTTGCCTTCTTTTTTGTTTTCATTCCCTAAAATGCCTTTATATGACCAGATTTTGTGTGCTTTTAACTTTTACAGCAATGTGAGAATGTGGTAAATCATTAATTGGTGTGTTGTTTGATCAAATGCTATGGTATGGGTTCATACCTGTGTATTCCCTTTTTACAGTGAGCTTTGTGGGGTTAGATGTGGGACTCATTCCACCATTAGGAGCACTCATACCTTGTTCACCCCCATAGACGTCCAGCATGCTGCCACTGAGGGACACCTAGGAAGGGGAGAGAGTGAGAAAGAAAGGGGAAGGGTCAGTCACAGGGGAGGCATGCAAAGACATTTGCATGTCACACACATAAACACACATTACTTTCGCGCTTTTAACAAAAGCCCCAACACAAATTGTTGTTTTTATCTGCTGTGAAGCTTTGTTCGGCATTGACAAAAGTGACGAGAGTGATCGGAGCAGGAGGCTGCAGGAGGTTGCCTCTGGCTTTGGACTCCCCAGCAGTGAGTTGCAGCATCCACATGCCTCCCTCAGCAGGACAGGGCAAACTCAGTGCTGCGGTCATGAATTGTTGCTCAGACTGCCTGCTCATCTTGTATCACAAAGAGTGAAAACAACTTAACAAGCTAACCTAACCTGGCTGAAACCAGGTCAAAAGGGTTGTCGACCTCCAGCTGTACTCCATCTAACCCTGACCTCCAACCCCGGCTTGCAGCCCTCTCTGAGGTTTGGTTTGACCAGTAATAGTGTCTTGATCTCCTAATGCCACCATTTTCAAAACCCCTCCACTTGAAAGTGCTCCTAACACAGAGATGTGCTCTGTGTTGAAAATAGCATCCCATTAGATGAAAGGGCTAGCTAGGTCAACCACTAGATAGGTCAACAGAGGCAAAGCTGTTCTCCTACGGGTCTCCTCTGGTCTGGGAAAGCATGCATCAGTTCTGCGATAAGACAACTTTTCACGGACCGGGGAGATGCCAAGGTATAGCGTGCTGACACACACGTGTGTGTTACTAATTCGCATTTGTGCATTTATGGGAAAATGCTACAGAAGCCACCATGCATTCCAAGATGCGCACAGCCAATTTGATCCAGGACGTGTGTCAAATCTAACTGCTAGACTGGTGAATGTGATAAGGCTGCATGCCAAGGCGACAGATGGGAAGGGATGGAAAGCAAAAAGAGGAGAAGAAACAAAACAGAAGAAAACTGCAGACATTTCAGATATCTGCACTCGGTTTGGTTTGCATGTGAGTTTTTTTTTCCCCTCTTTCTCATTATCTCACCAAGATGGGAAAAGAGGAGAGGGGGGAGGAGAAGGAGAAGGAGGGGACAAAAGTGCTTATCAAAGTGAAAGATTGCAACAATTCCCCTACTACTCCTATTGTAATCACTTCAATCCCTCTCCCATCTGTGTTCCAGGATGTGTTGACACGGCGAAACGACGTGATGTATCGTACTGTATGACTAATTAGGATGAATTGATCCATTTAAGCATGGTATCATTTCTGAACAAGCCCATGGGGAGTGTATGCATTAGCCCAATCCAATGGCTCAGTAACTCTCTCCAACTAAATCGCTAACTCCTCGCTCCTCTGTCGCGCTTCTGTCCTCATTTGAAACCTACTGGCTGTCCCGCCCCTCCTCCCCCCTCACGCCTTATCTCGCCCCCACTCATTCCTTCGCTGTCACAGTATCTGTAGTGTTTTGCTCCGTGTCACTTTATCTGTGTATGATTCTTTGTCTGCCAATCTGTCTCTTTCTGTATTTAAGGAGTCAGGCCAGATTCCTAGTGTTCCCATCCCACAAACTCTCTCTGTATTTGGTTCAGGTGTTGGTGTGTTCTCCGGCCAAATGGACCCCTTGTCCCAGAGCTTTGCTCAGAGTTTTTGAATTGCTTCTTGGCAATGGATCTTAGTTATAACGCTTGTCTGTGGTGCCATTTCTAGTTGGTTGTCTTCCCAAGGATCTTAGTGAGACAGTTACTATAAATTTAGCTTCTTCTATCACATTGTCATTAAGTAGATATCCACAAACATCCTTCTTTTTTAACCTAATCTGTGTTGTTGATCTTCTTGAGTAATGTGAGAAATGTTGCTAAGCCCCAATGAACTTTGACTCATCTCTAGACTTAAGCCGACCTAAAACTATGACAGGTCCCCTTTTTCCCAAGCTATTCAAGCCTGCACATGAGTGTTTGGGTGAAGGAACGCCACTTTCAAGTCTCCATTCAACTTAAAAAGAAAGAAGTCATTAGTTGAGGAACTTAACTTGACATAAACCATACCGCAAAAATTCTGAGCAGTTTAACAAACAAAGGATATGTTGTAGAAATCAATACAAAAGACCTTCAAACTGTTGATAGTCTGTCACATTTTTAAAAAGTGTTAGTATGCAGCTGTTAGAGCAATAGTTAATTTGATTCATACTTACGTTGTTTTGCATTATGATGTCAGACTCCATGCAATCCAAGCCTCCATCATTGAAACCGGATTCAAAACTAATTAAGTCATCAATAACTTCATCCATTGGAAACTAAAAGGAAACAGTAATTTCAGTGTACTCATTGACAGACTCATGATGTTTGTACTCGAATTTCAATACTGTCCAAGTCTGAACTTTTGAAATCTCAACATTCAAACCAAAATAAACACGAGAAAGGGGAGGGACTGTCCAGAGACTAATCCAATAACAGGCAAGTTCTCCACCGTCATGTCTTAAGTTAGTTAACAGTGTTGGCGGGAGAAACATGCATCTGTTATCAAACTAGTTTCCTCCTTTGAAACGGTTCTCTCATCATTGACTGCATGTCTGAAGTTATTGATGAGCACATCAGAGAGAGAGGGAGATCAATAATGGCATCACTTTGTTTAGATGATTAGATGGAACCACTCTTGTGAGATTCTTACTGAGTTCTGAGTTTTATAGGTTACTGATAGATGTGGATTATACTACATGTTGACTGTCTACCCAAACAAACTGTCAGCCATGATTTATCTCTCTTAATGACAGAATTTAGTCGGAGAAAGGCCCGATTTTTACAAATGGCATAACAAATGAACACAGAGCAAAATTTGCATTTCACAGGAATGTGGAGTGTTGACAGGAAAACGTGTCAAGAATGTTGCAAAATCTCCAAAAAGCATGACCCACAATTCGTCCGTGTGTGACCCTCTCTGTGGTTCATAACATGTTGCTGCAATGTCACTCTTTTCCAGTCACCGTTAGGCACATTTTTAGTATTCTCAATTTCAGTTCCATATATTCGGTAACATCATAATTCACATTCAGACGCTTTGCACTCACCTCGCTGTCGTGATTGGCCATAGTGAGCAGGGTAACGGGGCTGTTGGGGTTGCTGCTGTCACTGACAGATGGCATGTGTCCATTTCTCATGATCGGCACGGTGGCCAGCGGCTGGCCAGGGGTGTGTGGATGCGGAACTGCTTGGACCTGACCAGCCGAAGAGGCCAGCTTGGAGCCCAGTGTCAGGTACTGCTTGACCTGCTGATTCTGGGTCTGGTGGAGGTGGAACTTGGAGTTCTCCAGGTGGCTGTGTACCTGCAGCAAACACAAATCATACACAAGTTCGGTTAGACACACCACAAAAACATTGCAGAATAAGAACACATGCCCAAGACGTTTTCACAGCAGCTGTCGGCTTTGCGAAAAGATGATTCAACACACAGGCGTAACCGCAAGTCAGACTTTTCCCATTATTAGTCGCATTTAATAATGGGAAATGATCACAGACTTACAGCAGAACTGGATTTTGGAGAACTTAAGTTAACATTCACATTAAAGTATGTCATATTTGACACATGAAGCAAGTGTCTTTATGAAAATTAGGACTCATTCCTAATGCCCTTTCTCAAGTGAAGTATTGACATTCTGTAAATTTAGTACGAGTTCAAAAAATGCGGTCAATAGCAAAAGCTTTTCCCCCAGAACTGACCTTAAGTTGACAAAAAATATACATAATTTCTTCTTATTTTAATCTCTAATAGTACACACATATACAAACACCCAGCAGCCGACATTGCCAAACCAGTAATAAAATCCATATAAATATTTCACATTAGATAACACTGTTCGAGAACATTTTACCAAGTAATTTAGATTTTTTCTAAATTTCAATATTCTTACATTTGAAGCTCTGGTTGCGTCCCGCATCGTGTAGTAGCTGCAGTCAGTTAAGTGTGGCATTCTCAGAAAAGCAGATAATCTTCAGATTGGTTTGTTTAGTGTAGCAGCAGGTCAGCTTTAGGGATCCAGGTCTGCTGCTGCTATCCTGTTGTTCTGCCCACTTCTCAGCGAGTGTTTGTACTTTCCAGACCCCTACCAATGTCTTATAAAGGGCCCTAAGTGAACTAATTAGACCCAAAGTTGGGGGTAAGCCTTTATGTTGCGTAGCATGGTAATCACTTCAAACACCGGACTGTCAGATCACCCAGGGTTTGATCACTGCAGGATATCTGCCTTTAGCGTCTATCACTAATTCATTCGGACCGCCCTGTTCTGTCTGACCAATCAGAGGTGAGCTCTCAATGTCCAAGGCCTGCTCCAGTGGTTGTGGCAGCACAATTGACCCTTGTTTGTAAATGGGGGTTTTAAATAACTCCTCTAATTCCATTTTTAACTATTCATTCACCAGTTTCAATGTAAACTGTTTAGTATTATCAGCTTCCCAAACAATAACTGCAAGAAAGCTATTTTGAGGTCTTTATTACAGTGTGACTTAATATGTGTAACGGATTGGTAAAAGGTAATGTGCTATTAAAGCAGAATACATTTTTAATTATTTTAATCATCTCGGCTCACATATTAATAATGTCACTTTTAGAGCACATTACCATACCCTAAAAACAAGTGCCATTTATCAAGTAAAATCACAGAGAATGAAAGCATCAAAAGTCAGTCTATGTAGCGTATGCTAGTGACAGTTATGGAATAAATGGGGTTTAGCTAAAATGCTAAGCCAAAGTAACAGTAGCACAAGTGGAGAAGAGTCAAAGTCAGCTAACTCACGCAATAGTATATTTACCTTCAGTTTGCTAAAAGTAGCCATCATCAGCCACCATTAGCTACTGGTCATAGCAGAACAAAGAAGGCTGCAGCAAAACAAAACCTGAGTCGGTTCGTTTTATTGCTTGTTTCAACTTTTATCTTTTAAGAGGAACAACGTGTTATTTCTTTTCTCTACAGTGACAGTCTCACAGAAAGAATTGCTGGAATTAATAAATGAGTAGCTCGTTAGTAAGCAAGTTTTTTATGGGTTCCATGTCGACTAGCACAGCACTGCTAAATTATAGAGACTTTTAGGTATGGCAACTTTGGAATTGGACTTTAAAATAAAACAGCATCAAATTATCCTCGTCAGCCAGACTAGCTGCCCTTATTCACCACTCATCCACCTAACTAAGAACAGGCTCATCACAATACTCAACTTGTCAGTAGCGAATGAGAGCTCTTATCTAACTCCTCCAGGCCAAACAAGATGCCAGTTGTTAGCCAATCAACATTTCTTTCCACTACGGATAGCAGGAGGGATGCCAGGACATCTGCTCACCACATCTGCTTTGTGTGACAGCGGTTTGTCCTGGTTTCACTTCAGCTTTCTCACTACAGTAAATGCCGGAGACACGCTTGTTATCCACTTAAGAGAATCTGATTAGATTTGAGAGGTAATGGTGCTTCATTCAGCGAGGCCAACCTTGACAATGGCAGGCCTGTGCATGTGTGAACAGGACATGCTGAAAATTATCAATGCCCGCCATACACATGGGACAAGAATGAGATAAGAATCTAATCAATCAAGGCTCAAGTTTAGGATTGTAGTGACTATTCTGATGTTTCAGGCACTTCAGTTTTTCTCTTTCTTAATATGGCTACTTGCACCTGCTAGAACAACTGAGGCAGTGTTTGCAGTTGCTGGTAGAGAAGAGGTCACAGGTTCACTTTCCATATACACACATTTGCACAGTTGTGTCTGACATGCAATGCTACAGAAGAGCATATAGGCTAAAATTCCCAATTTACTGATATGAAAGCTATGATATCATTTGATTTTTTGCTTTTCTACACGGCTCCTGATAGTTTTGCATATGGCCACTATTTGATGCAATGACATTTTAATATATTCATTTATTTTATTTCCGCACAGTGTGCTTCATTATGTTTCATAACATTTGAACAATAAAATATTTGACCGTTTTGCATTCGGACTCCTTGCGACCAGTTAATTCGTCCCAACTTTATTGGAAATATTAGAGACATTTAACCCACTAGAATAAAGATGTCAGAAGCAGACAACGCCCTCATCCACACACACAGCCTATCTGTCTTTCTTTCCCAGTCAAACTTCTCCTAACTCTTTAACTTATATAATTTGAGAATTCACAGTGATCTTTTCCAACAATCAAATTCAACAAATGCTGTCTCCAGAACTCTCCAGCAGCTATATAATAGTGGTGTGATTTACCTCTGTTAAAAGGTGTATTTCTTGTCCCACTGAAATGCTGCGTTCACAATGCCATTGTCTCACAGGTGTTTTGTGTCTAAAGGAAAAGCTCTTACCTAACTCAGTTTCAGTCTTGCCCAAGTTCTGCTTTCACTTCAGAAAAATCCAGCAGCTTATGAAACACTGGGTGATGGTGACATTAACTAGCTGTAGAAATGATGGACAAAACCTAGGAGGAGGTTTGGATTCATTTCTGCGTTTTACAATATATTGGCACATTCAGGGAATGCAGAGTAGCAATGCTCAATGATCTTTTTCGCATCTTGAACCTGCAGAGATAAGATGAAAGTAGAACAAAAGTCCTTCTCGGACCTGTTTACTATATTTTTGCTGAGCCAGCTAAACCAGTAAATAGCTGTGACCACACACCCTATATTGTGAAATCTGAGGGAAGATAAATCAGGGGTAGCAAACTGATCACAAAGTTTGCATTCTGCATTGAATATTCAGTTATTGTGGTTGTAGGTGCATGCCTACAATGCACAAGACACCCTCTTTTGCATGCAGACACAAACAAATGCACACATAGTTACACACAACACACTTTTCTATATCTGATCTTGTCCCGATATCCCCAGCCTGTGGTTGAGTCGCTCGACCCTACCTGTAGAAGTTGGATCTCTGTCAAGGTGATCACTTTGACCAAACAACAGCGACTCATGGCTCCTGGACAAGCAGCGTTTCCCACCAGAGGAGCTGCAAATTCTTACAGAAGAACAAGAGCTGTCACGGCCACAGCTGCGTGTCACCGAGACGGGGAGAAGAGGAAGAAGAGAGGTTCTGCAGCCTCCTTCCTGAACTTTTGCAGAAATATCGTAAAGGAAGGCATGACACATCAGCTTATTTTGGAGCCGCATGGGCCATTTCCTGTGTGTGTGTAAGTACGCGTGTGTTCTTTTGGTCAGGGAAAGGCCTGACAGAGGCAGAAATGCAGACAGCGGTTGGGGGGGGGTGTGTGTGTATATAGGGGTACAATAAGTTGACAGAATGCAAGTTCCTGCTTGTGGATCACCACACTTTCCTTCCTGCAGAACATCCAGCCCAGCTCAGCACATTCTCCCAGGTTATCTTCATGACACCCACTTCCCTTGCTCTTTAACCATCAAAATACAGTCACAGATTCAACTAGGGAAACACACAAAAAATTTAATCTGTGTGCAAATATACTAAAATACACACAGATGTACACTCACACAAAGTTGTTATTATGTCCCAGTCACTTGTCAGGCCACTACAAAGGCCAATACAGGCCAACCCTGAAATGGCTCTCTGAGAATTCCTGGACACAGCAAAACCGACCGGGGTCATTGCAAGTCCCTGTAGTCCCAACCTTTAGATAATAAAAACACTCAGCTAAACCAGCAGCCAAGACCTTATTAAATACAGGAAAGTGGAGTCCAACTTTAAAATCCTACTGTGGTTGGCAAAACAAGTCAAGATAGTTGGGAAATGTCTGTTAAAGCAAATGTTATGTTTTACTTGCACCATGTTCACCTGCAAAATGTTAGCATTGCAGCCAACAATGCTAACACAGAATACTGGTAGTTTTCTGTCCTACCATCTGCTTGACTGCATTTACTTGGCCTATGTAAATTAGTCCCTCATCCCTCCCTAGTCACTTTAAGTGTACAGTGAAATCCAGGATGGTCCTGTACCCTGAAAAATTGAGAACCACAGTTTTATACTCACGGCTGATTCAGTGATTATTGCAAATAGTAACTGAGGGTTGTATAAATTTTGATACACTAATAAACACATCAGAACCTCAACTGAGGACACTGAATGTAATAAGGCAAGTCGAATCACGATTCAGTTAAATCAAGCCGGTACGGATTGTTTTTAAAGAATAATTTTAACACTGTAATGCACAATACGCTAATGTCTCCTCTCAGCTGTTAAATTGCAATTTGTCCCACACGTGCCCATGGTGGATGATTTCATTAAATAGAGAATGCCAGTCAGTCTCTACTATCTGTATAATCATCTCTGCAAAAAGGAGTTCTCATTATAACCAAACAGATTAATAGCCCGTACAGCCTCAGTCAGATGGAGTGGTGAGCATTATTTATGCTGCTGTGTCTAAATCACTTTGCTGCTATTTGAAGGTCAACAAGACCCATACTCAGCTGTTCTTCATGCTCGCGGCGTCCTCATGAGAGTGTGTGTCCGTGTGTCCATCGGTACATGCACATTCCTCTGTTTCGTATTCTTGCAACTTCACCATTACCCACGTGTGCGTTTGTCTGCTCCTTGTTTATTTGATGCCCGCTGTGTGTATGCTGTGATCTAGCACGATTCCTGGCTGGCCATTTTTGGCTCGTCTTGGGGCAAGGCGCACCTTTGTTAGTCCCCCCGCGTGGCATATTTTAAACATCAGGGACTTCCTGTAAGAGTTGGCCTGCTTCTGAGACAACACTTCAAAGTGCAGCTCCCACATCTGAGGACTGTTTTATCCTGCTAGAAAAGGAATGCATAATGGACATGGCACCACTGCACTTTTAATGATTCTCATATGAATTAAATATTACAGCCATTTTAACTGGATTACACTGGATTACTATACTATTCAACTATACAGTATGTGAGTGTGTGCATGCTTGTTACCTTGATGAAATATTGAATTTATGAAAATGGTATGCCTCGAAAGTGGTCTAAAAAAATAAAAATCATACTTAAAGTAAAGACGGAAAACGACTTTACTACCCAATGGAGTTTTGATTGTAAATAAACACGTTTAGTGTTTTGTCCAGGAACAGTTCAACAGAACATCCATATGATTCAAGCCAAAAATGTGCTATGACAGATTCTAAAAAGCTAATCTCTTAAGGTGTGTTCAAACAGAACACAAAACAAATAGCGGATGGACGTAAACTGAAAGCCAACTACCACCACACGTTGCCATGCCTCGGAGTGTTTCAGCTTAGGAAATACATATGTGCTTTTTACATTGCTTAATTGACTCAACTTCATAAATGTCTGATCTGTACAGTCTGTGGCTGTTTGGGACAAAATACCAGATAAAAGAGTCCAGCAGTCAAATTTACTCAAATAAGACAGAAATTCACTTTGTGTCCTGTCTGAACACACTTTCATTAGGCGTTGTCAACTTTGCCACCTGATTATACATGTTATCACATACTACTGTCCTCTTCTGTGCCCACAATATTGCTGTTGGGACAGCCTTCAAACTAAAACAGTTTTTGGAAAAAAGGTGTAATTGTTCAACTGAAGTTAAAATATTAAATCGACAACTTTGTATTCACAGCGATTAAAGGACTCACACATGTAAACAAACAAAGGAAAATTGACCTAATCTCCACCGATCAAAGACAGGTCCATACAGAGGAGAGGATTGTGGATTAACTGCTGTGTAGTGGTTGTGATCCTGAAAGGGGCACCTCATCCATGACCCTCCCTGTCCGGTGAGCTAGAACAGGATAGACCGGTGCTTAGCGTTGCCTCTATGAATGATGTCAGAAAGCTGTACTGTAGACAACTTTAATCTCTCACTTTGGCAGACAGTGAAAAGAAGCCCCGGTGGGTTCCAACTATAACTATGAGGATGAAGTCTTATTAAAATTATGCACATGATTGATTGCGAGACAGTCCCAGATCACCAAACTATAGCCCTTCAAGCTTGGGCAACACCCTAAAGACAAAATTCTCAGTATACAGAAAAATAAATAAATGTTACACTCCCAAAAGAAGCTTTTGAACTTTGACTCAATGTACCTGACTCATTTCATACATTCATAACAAAGCCCCGTTAAAAAGGATGCATGTCAAATGCAATGTAAATATAGTTACTGTTTACTCCAGCTAACAGATCTGGGTTACACATGTAAAGCTACTTTACTGGATTTCTTTTCTCAAATTAATTCAGTCTGTTTTTCATTTGTACAATATCTAATATGAAATAGATGTAATATCTATCTTATACTAAACTTACACCAAAAATTGTATTTGCACAAAAACCTCATGTGATCTTTTATAGTTGTAGCTAACGTCAATGACAGGGTTGTTTAAAAAATTGTATTTAAAGAGTGATAGATGACAAAAGAGGAGCTATAACAGCAGATAAGATAAGAGAACAGGTCACAGGTCAGTTTGTGTAGCCTGAACCACCAGCAGATATTACCATGGAAGGATTTAGAAATATATTAGAATAGAAAAACAAGTAAGAAAATTGGTCAAATTACTAATCGTGTGCGAGACATTTTGACAGAAACATGAGTGGTGACGACAGAGTAAGGCCAAGAAGACCATAGATCCAGCAACAGGGTGGGCGGACATGCCCTTTGATTCCTCGTATGCTATGTATGATCCAGTGTTTTGACTCTTTGTCCACTTTGCAAACATTTAGAAGAGTAAAGCTCTACACTGTATGTTGCAGGGGAGCCCAAACCTTTTCCCTTGGAGGGCCAAAACTGAAACTGAAGCAAACACCTATTGTATTGTTAAGATGCAAAATGGTTCTAGGATCACAGGTTTCCTTAATTGACTGACTTCCTGCACAAAGTATGACTGTCCGCCGTGCTCAGATTTGGAAAAACATCCTAGTTAATAATCAGGGATCCTACATATTAAAGAGCAGTTTTACCTCACATTACCTTTTTGCTAGAAACTTCGGGTGGGTCAAATCAAACGCTAAGGTGGGCCAACTTCGGCCCGTGGGCCCCACTTTGGGCAGCCCAGATATAGTGTGTATGTTTCTAGATATGTCTCTGACAGTCAGAGCAAATAAGGCCTTTGCAGTCAAAACAACAGTCTATGATGTAGTCAAAAGCCATTTACAAACATTATTACATCATTTCAAACAATCATTGTTTTTAGTATTTTTCTGTTCTGAAATTGTCATAAGACAGTTTCTGGAGAAACGTGTTTTTAATGTCATAAGAAACCATTGATTTTAGAGTAAATATGATCTGAAGGTGTTGTCCAGACTGAAGCAGAGAACATGGCAAGAATGAATGCTCACGACAGACCCAAAAAAAAGAGATCTCTTTGTCATTTGAAATTGAATAATGCAAGAGCTGTTTAAAAATAACTAACCTAAAAATTTAAATAACTTTGACCTTGCCAGAACTAATAATATATGGTTTGTGCTGTGGACAAAGAGCTGTTTGTTTGCTCTGTTCGACTAGGATGCTGGAAGTTTCAAGTTTCCATCTCCCTCTTGTCTAAGATACATACTGGAATATGATTGACTTTTGATTGATCAAAATCATAATGTACTGCACATCTTGTACACTCGTTACACTGAGATTTAAGGTGAGCACAGAGAAACCTCCCCCCATTAGTCGATGGATATGATCTGACGGTATTTATCCAGACTGAAGCAGAGAACATGGAAAGAATTACTGGTCAAGACAGACTCAATAAAAGAGAGGAAGTGCCCAAAAATATCCAAAAATGCAGCAGAGACAAAGAAGAAAGAAAGAATAGTGGGGAAGCTGTCTTTTTTCCGAGCTATTCAATTAAGTCCTGGGTAACCTAGTTGAGGCTGATAAAGTTTGGCTCTAATAAAAATATACTAAATAACGTGATGTAACAAGTAAGTAGATAATTAGGCTTAGAACTATTATTGCCGATGTCTGGAGATATCAGAAATAATAGAATAGGAAAGGTCTACCAGGAATTCACAGTTACATTGTTCTGGATGATTCAATTCCAATTTCTTTACCAATGTGTACATACTGTACATGGTCAGTTTGTATTTCCTGTCTGATATGTAGTCATTCAGCGGTTGCCTGTTGCTTACATTTGTTTAGCTAACTATTTCAACCATCTATGCATTACTTTTATCTGTTTCAACTGTTTATCCATTATTGTAGTCAGCGGTTTAGATTTCTCTGCTTGCTTGCTTACTAACTAGTTGTCATGCACTCTCAACCATAACATGTGGCCTAGTGTTCAGCTGTCACAGATGACTGAATACGTGGACATTTTTTATGATCAAATCACAATTTCCATTATTTTCAAATTAATTGAGCTACTCCACAATCACTGGGAAACCATGGGAATCACAGTCTGTAAGTACAGAGAGAATAGTGAACACATTTGCAGACTGTTAATTGCCTTAGAACTTACAAATATTTCTGCAGAAATATATCAATTAAGTTCCTCTGACCTTTGAAGCTTAACATGACATCAAAAAGAGGATCCTACTCTCTAAATTTGCAAGCTACTGGTCAAAAAGTGAAGATATATTGATTACCCACCCCACCCCCTTAATTTGATTGTGGGAAATTAAATAAGGCAATAGCTTTTTAATGAGAACTAAGCAGAAAATTAAATCAACTTTGACCTTACCAGAACTAATTTGTAGTGTGGACAAAGAGCTATTTGTGTGCTCTGTTCGGCTATCTTTGTGCCCCTTCCGTTTGAATGAGTAAGCTGCTGTGATGAAGGGAGGAGTGCCAGAGCTCCTCTTCCCACCAAAGCATGAGAAGAAGACCAAGATGAAAGTGAGGGGAGTGAGAGGTAAAGACCAGAAGAGCTCAGGCTTTTATCACATGTAGGTCTAGTCAGCTTTTATACTGACCTGCATCCAGATCATGTCCTTACAAGAGAGTTCTTATGTAATAAATACAAATGTCCACAAAGACTATGTTAATATAAATTTTTGTTACTATAAACAATATGAATTTTCCATAATATATTTTCCGGTTCCTGCATTGGTATCATGCTACCCCGCTAGCCGCCCTCTCTCATCACTCCAATTGCCAGTCTAGGGTCAATTGAGTAATTAGCTTTGCCTGAGTTCAATTTATTGTTCCATCACTTAGTCACAGCTCAGGAAATCTGAATACATTGTGTTGGACCTCTGTCTTGGTAGGGATATGCACATGACCTTTGCTGGTATGCATCGGGACGTTACAGTATGCTCATCCAGCCACCCATATCTCCTCCCTCACTGTTAGAAAAATGACCGTGATCCTTTTGACATTCAGTGTTTGGGTTATGAGAAAAACATGTGGACGATTATACTGACACAATGCAGTTACAGCAACATGACATGCCAATTATGCTTCCTTTTTAAAGACACACTCCAGGCATGTTAAAAATACTCTGCTTTAAATAATAATATGTAGTTTTTTCCCCAGAAAAGTGTTAAATGACATATGCAAATTTCTTTTTTATTGCCAAAGTTTAACTGCTGGCCACACAATGTCTCCTACTTTACTGAAAACTGAACATTTGTAATGATGTTACAAAATCATCTTGTATATGTGGTATACATAAGGTATATGTGTTAAAGTTAGATTTAAGTTGAGCATAGAGAATCTTTCCCCCCCTCAGCAGATGGACGCAAAAACAGCTTTCTAGTATCAAATGCTGCACATACATCATTCTGCACAGAGAAGGTCAAAGATACAAGTCAAGTTTAAAAATCTGCAGATTTAGGAGTTCTTTCATTTAACTAACTTGTGACAACACCCAACTGAAGCTCTCTGAACACTGCTCACTTTCCTCTTCTCCCACCACTGTCAATGTTTATGTTTATTCTACTTATGCATTGATAATACATGCATGAACTAAAGCACATGCTGCCTTGCTGATGGGGGTTTTCCGTGAAGTTTTCACCACAATGACAGTGAGCCCAAAATTTCCATGACACCTTGTTGTAATTCTGTAATTAATAATCATGTCTGAGATCGCTTTCGTCTCGGTGTATCTGATCACCATCGAAGATGTGCGCGCACTATACAAGTGTGCACAATTCCGAGGTATTAAAGGACCTTGCTGATGGTTGTGCATGTTTTATCTCGTTACATAGAAACTCTGTATACTTTACGTTACAGCTGTCTATTTCCTAAAGCATACCATAAGGTTTTAGATTCATGTCATACCTTCTGATCAGCCATCGGTCTCGCTTCATCTCAGCATGTTACAGAAATCAACTTGTGTAAATTTAGGTTCATAACATACTGTAGCTTTTGAATGTAATGCACCAAAATCTTGTATCTCAGAGCGTCCTTGAACACACCACCACGCAAGAAGTACTCCTAGTCCATTCTCCTATCTGCAGTACAACATGACGTAGTGTTATTTTGACCAAAAGTAAATGCAGTAACATGAAAGGCAGGAAATCAATTTGAAATAATTTTGGGAAATGGTTGTCAGTATACGCAAGCGTGATTTGTAGTTACTGGGCTAAAACTTAAATCTTTTGATCATTAGTGAATTTGAGCTGTTGCAAATTGCGAGTGGGGCTAGCGTAGCCTACGTTAGCACCCCTCGTTGTTTGTGTGTGTGCGTTTGTAGCACTCTGAACTATCCAGAGGTCATGAGTTCATTCTGTGCTTAGGAGAAACTTAAAGTGAGTCCCACCAAAGCAAATGATCTTGATTTATCCTTCCACTTTCTCTTTATCTATGCCTTGTCTCCCTCCCTCTCTGTCTATCTCTTTATCTATAACAGTCTCTCTCCATCTCTGGTTATGTTAATGATCTGATGTGCAGGCAGAGAAGGCACCCGTGCGAGCCTAACGTGAGATGACACCAATCGTTTCATCACAATGGGGAGCCCCAGAGACCAAAAGGCTCACTTAAAAGGCGTATTTCATGGTATTAATTGCTTGACATGGCTCACCCAGGTATGGGAAACTGTTCGTATGTCAATTACAGGAGTAATAGAGAGAAAAGGCTGTGGTCAGCCAAGAGGATAGCTGAAATATTTCAGAGTGGGTAACAAGCGGTGAGGTATTTCTTACAAAATCACGTGTGGTGAGAAGACAAAGTTACAGTGATTGAATTAGCCACCCTCCTACCCCCTCGTCCTTTCATGGTATGTCTGGTTCTGTAAATGAGTGGGAGTAATTTCACATGACCTGCGTTTTTGCCAGGACGTAGGGTTTTGTATCATACGACTCAGGTAGCCCACTACCTGGCATCATACCTCTTTACCAAAGCAAAGGAAAAGACAGAATACCTAGACTGTAATGTGTGCTGTTATAAGAAAATACTGTGGAATTTTCAAAATGAAAGCCCCAAATTTTCAGTATCAACATCAACAGTAAAGTTAAATGTTTGTTCCTTTAAGGTTCTCACAGCTTTGCCAAATGTACGTTTTGAAATGTTGACTTTTTCATGAGCCTGCTTTGTTTTTGTCTAATTCGGTAGTTCATGTTTTGTCATAAATTTAGGGATTTCCACAAATCATGTGAATCTCACATCCCGTGAAACAAGATACGTCAATTTTTCATGGGCTAAGACAAAACCGTTTTCAGATGTGTGACAGTGCATTTTTCAGATAATCCAATGGGTTTTTAAATCGTTTATGTATGCAAAATTAGACATTTCCATCTAATTGTCCATAATCACCAAATTTGAAGATTTGTGGTTTTTACTGGACAGCAAAATGTTATCTGACATACATATAATGAAATTGCAATGATGCAAAAAAGCTCTTTATATTATTATTAATTTAGAGAATGTATTGCTTAATTTTCATGTACGCATACAGACAATTGAAAAGGACTATAGTAATCTTTTCTCTGCTCCTTACAGTCTCAGAGCCTCTGTTACTCTTTAACCAAGTTGTATTCACGTCAAATGTGTAGTACAGTGCTGTGCTTTGATTCTGTTTACTTTGGTATTATCAATCCAACAGAGAACAGAGAAGTTTGAATTATTTATTATTTGAATACTTTTTTTCTTCAATAGAATTTGACTGAGTTTCATGCCGTTTGAATAATCAACATTACACAAAATTTGAGACGAGGGCTCTCTTTATCTAAAACATACAAACAGGCACATGACACAAAAATACTGCTTGGAAATTTGGTTTGAAGTCCTGGAAATATAGTTGGAAGTCTGTAAAATTCATAAAAGATTTGAATATGCATCAGATAACCATCGTTGCCCGTCTACATGATTAATCCGTGTTCATGCTATGCTGCAATATTATTATTTGACCTAAGCAACTCCCGAGGCCTTAGCAGACATTCAGTATCGCTCAGGTACGTCAGCAGACATCAACACTCGGTTTACTTCTGAAAGCATCATCGCAGGAGGAGGTGCGTCGGTTTCCCTTACCTGTCCGTACCAGTTATATTCCAGCATTGTGAGAACACTCGAAGCATTCACATCAATGCCCGTGATAAAAACTCTACTCTTGTATGCTCTTGCACAATTTAAAAAAAATCTGGATAATTGCGGCCTGTAGCTCTCTTCTCAACCCAACTGCACAACTCTTAGTCTTCCCTTTGTGGATTTGATGTCGTCGGGACTTTGGGGGGCCAGGCGAATGCTAAGCCATTACACACACATTTTTGTACACATGCACTGGCAAGCAGCATACACACACTCAGTCACACACAGCCTTGACTCTCCTGTTGAATTTTGGCACTCCCAGGGCTTACGACCTGTTGATAATGAACCTGAACCCATTATTTTGAGTCAATGAATTGAAAGAAATAGGGCAAAGAATGAAAGCCACAGGGCCAATTAACAGCATTCTTTGATGTATTACCCTCGCTCGCCACTCAACCAGACCGCTCTGCGCCTTTTGTCTTTATCCCCTCTGTTATTCATTAATTATTCTGAGCGGGGCCAGAGTTCGTGTAGCTAATTGTGCAGACCGTCTCTCTTTGAGGATGGCAAAAGATTCGCCCAACACTGACACTCCCCCCGACTGTGCCCAGCCACCTTGAATTATGCCAATTATTCCAATTCTTTGATCACCCCCCTCGTCCTCCCTGTTATATTTCAATGTTATATCTCATATATATCATTGTTCTAAGCCGTGTCTCTTCTTCCCCCTCCTTCCTGACTTTTCATACTTCAGTCTCAATCACTGGACTCTCTCTCTGTCATAACCGGCGCCCCCCCCCCCCCCCCCCCACAAACCACCCCCCACACACACAAACAAACACAACCAAAGAGATCACGGAAATGAGAAGAAGAAGAAAAAGCGACACAAAAAGAGTGAAAC
>JAVQJF010067227.1:0-10449 GCA_036023855.1 Gadopsis marmoratus | reverse complement strand
GGGCTCTGGCAGTGCTCATCCTGTTCCTCCTTGCACAAAGGAGCAGATACCGGTCCTGCTGCTGGGTTAAGGACCTTCTACGGCCCTGTCCAGCTCTCCTAGAGTAACTGCCTGTCTCCCTGGAATCTCCTCCAATCTCTTGACACTGTGCTGGGAGACACAGCAAACCTTCTGGCAATGGCACGTATCAATGTGCCATCCTGGAGGAGTTGGACTGCCTGTGCAACCTCTGTAGGGTCCAGATATCGCCTCATGCTACCAGTAGTGACACTAACCCTAGCTAAATGCAAAACTATAGAAGAACTAACAAAAGGAGGGGAACAAATGTCAGTGGCCTCCACCTGTAAAACCATTCCCATTTTGGGGGTCATGTCACTGTTGCCCCTGTAGTGCACCTGTTGTTAATTTCATTAACACCGAAGCAGCTGAAACTGATTAACAACCCCCTCTGCTACTTAACTGACCAGATCAATATCCCAGAAGTTTAATTGACTTGATGCTATACTCTGCTTAAAAACGGTTCCTTTCATTTTTTTGAGCAGTGTACATGCCAAATTAGCTTTTCGCACTTCCTGTTTGCAATGTACCCATGGATATACAGAAAACTAATACTGGATTACTGGATACTGAAAAAAGGTCATGATTCTTAGGCAAGTCCTGGAGTTATAAGGACCAGGAGATAATGATATCTTTTGAAAGTCACACTGAACCGAAAAATATGTGTATCTGTGCATTTAGAGTTATGATTTGGAGAAGGAGTGCGTTTTTATCAGAAATTGGATTAAAGTACCTTAATTACCTCGATGTGTGTCACAGACACTGCTGCAGCTTCAACTGCTGACTGGTAAGCTAGCCAGATCAGTGGCAAAACTAAAATAACTAACTTCTGATTGTTTCTAGAACATTGGCAGGCACCTGTCCCTTTCACCTCATGCAGTACGTTTGTCTCATGTCTCTCCCTCGACACCGTACACTACACTATACAATAAGATATTATACTACGCCTAATTATACCATAAGGGTAACACGCAATACTATGCTATACTACTACACTACATTATACAATATTATAGCTTACCTTACTATACTATACGCATACCATGTGTGATGGCTCCAGCTGAGTTTATTTAGTTGTTATTACAATGGGTCCTATGTAGCGTGCACATTTGGCTTTTGTTTATCAACAATATTTATGTTATGTTGTTTTAATTCTCTTTGTTTTTTGCTGGGGGGTCCGGTGCTGCTGCTGGAGTCATCTCAGGGAAGGACAAGCAAAAGGTGGCTTCCAGGGAAGGCACTCCTTATGAACTGGGGGTACTACTTAGGAAGTACCAAGTACCTGCCAGCCCAGGGGGGAGCCTGGAAATGTTTAAAGTATTATTTGGGGGAAATATAAGTTGTTGTGGGAGCACTTTTGATTTCATTTTGCTGTGTTTTGTAAATGTTTGTTTGAGTTTACAGACTGGCCAGATTGTTAAGTATGTAAAATTAACTAGTGTTAATTGATTTGTGTGATTTCCCTGGTGTGTCTTAACTGGTCTGATCACCCAGTATATATGTTTCCCTGTATTCTTTGGTTGGAGGTCAGTTTTTGTTTGGTTCTGGTCAGTTTAGGTTAATCACATTAGGCCCTTGTTTGAAACGCCTTTGTTTTGTTCTGTTTAGTTGACCATTTTATGGGCCCAAATTATTGTGCATTTTTGTAACTTAATATTTTTGGGGATAAAATAAAACCCATTTTGATAAATCACCACGGTGTCCTCGTGCCTTCCTGCTCGGTCCCTCACACCATGACATTTTATAATACACCTTGCTATACTATACCCAACATGTTATACTACACCATTATATGCTATGACATATAATGCTAAAGCATACTATACTACAGCATATAATAATATGCCGAAATATATCATACTATGCTCTAACATAATATACTATACCATGCTATACCAGATCATACTATACTACACAGACAACCAGAGCATTCAGAGTTGGAGCTCTGACCATTTATTTCTCCATAAATTCAATCTGTTGTGAGGAGAAATGTGATCTCACCCAAGTGACCTCCAGGCTCTGATATTAAATTAGCCTTGGAGGCTAGCATTTCAGCTAACCAAATCACAACTGGGCTAATGACACAGAGAGTTGAGGGTCAGTCTGATCTTTAATGTCTGACCTCTATCTGTGCTGCTGTGGACCCCTCAAAGTATAGTATACTACAAAGGAAAGGAAAGTACAAAGGAAGGTATACTACTTTCCTTCCTTCCTCCCAACACAGAAGATAAGGAACCGATAGAAAATAATATTATTGCAAGTATCCATCTATAGCTTAATTTTACATGTTGTTGGCTGGAATGAATCAGCTGATAATGTCTGCAGGGCTTTGAATCTTGAAGGAGACAAATACCTGCCAGCACAGAGAAAATGTCTGTGGGTGAATGAGGGGGTGATGGGGCTATGTCCAGCAGTGACTTTTAACCTCCCCTGCTTCACCTCCTCCATCAGAGGAAGAGATGAGTCTTCCCTCTAGTGTAGAAGCACATTACTGCTCCACATGGATAAGATCAGCTTTGAATGCAGCTGCAGATATTTTGTACACCGTAATTACCAATGTTATTATGGCCTGAACAACAGTGCAAAAGACAAGAGAATAACACAAAAAACAGAAAAAGTCAAAGACATTCACAGACAATAATATAGAACAGAGGAATAGTGCAAATCCCCACATTTGAGAACTTGGAACCGAAGAATATTTGTATCACACAGGTACAGTGCTTGATCCTCTGCTATAAAGTTCCTTCATAAGTGCAGTCAGTCAGTTGTTCCTGCACTAGAAGCACACATTTATCTAATCCAAGAATTATCCACTTCCCTGTATAAATGCTGTATGATGACTGTAGTCATCCAGAAAATATCAGTGGCCCCAGCAGTTTTTTCACCACCAATGGATGAACCTCAAGGTCTATAGAGAGCTACTTTATGCATAAAACTTACTATTTACAACCAATTATGCATGATTGAAGGATTACATTTTGGAAAAAAAAGTTTAAAGTCACACAAGTGTTGTACCTAAAATATACCCACCCCTGAGTTTTTCTGCCATTACACCCCTACCGAATTACCCACATTGTTTTTCTGATCCTGAGTATTTCTCATTTTTATCTAAGTATTATCAGTTTACTACTCGTTTCATTCCATTCACTCTATTGTTCATGTATTGACTGGATGCATCATTTACTTTACTTGTGTAAATGCTTTTCCATCAAAATGTCATGCCAATAGATATTCAGTTAACTAAAGTGGTGTGTGTGTGTGTGTGTGTGTGTGTGTGTGTGTGTGTGTGTGTGTGCGCGCGAGTGAGTGAGTGAGGAGGATGGTGTTGTGGATCCTAATGACATCCCCTGACACTGGAACATACACATACACAAGTTTGTGAGTCGGCTCTGGTCTGGAAGGTTTTGCAGCTGAGCAGTACCTATTGTCTAACTATTGTCACCTGCACATTCTGAACAGTGTGTGTGTGGTAAGTGACAGGGACGACAGTAGAATGAGGTGATGAGTCTATCGCCATGGTAACAGCCTGCAGCCAAGTTAGCGTGACTGTTGACATCTCTATCTTTTTTTCTTTGCCTCCTCTTCTCATCTCCTCCTCTTCTGTCTCCTATCCTCTTTGGGTCCAATCTTCGTTTTTTTCAGGACGAATGATTACTGCCACCAATAACCTTGTATGGCATATGAGTGACGTGGAAAAATATGAAACTATCCTGTAACTGAGCTCCGCCTCCTATTTCAAATTACTTTACAATTCATTTTTTAATAGTTGATTATCATTTACTCTATATAATGTAAGAAAATTGTGAAAACTGTCCCTCAAAGGCCAAGATGCAGTCTTCAAACTACTTGTTCAACTTTTTCTTTGTTCAGGTATTCAGTTCACATTTGACAACAGAAAAAGCAGTCAACCCTCACATTTGGAAATAACCAGAGAATGCTTTTTACTTAATAAATGACTAATTATGAAAATTATTGTCTATTACCTTTCTGTTGATTGACTTATCAATTAATCCACTACTGTCATTAGTTAAAATTTAAAGCTGCAAATAAATCAACACAGAACTTGTGGTTTTTCAATATTTTCTAACAATTCACAGGCATACAAAATTATTTGATTTATTATTTAACAAATTAATATTGATCGCTGGAGCCCCGACGTTGTCTTTACATCTCTTCACTACACTACACACTTCACTGAAACAAAACGTCTGGTGTTATCCGAGTAGTAATATGAATGATTTTACTTTCTCAACAAATAGAGTAACAAAGAGAAATGGTGTCACTGAACATGCTTGATAAAAATCTGGATCTCAGCAGCTTTGAAAGAACACTACACGTGACACAGCAAAGACAAAAACATAACTACATTTGTCACCAAGGAACTTGTAATCCATAAGAGTTCAGGTTAATTTTGCGTCACCCATGGTTACCGTGGTAACAGCAAACAGTCTAATATTACAGCAAACTCTTGTTTCCTTTGCCTGCTTCAGAATAAAAGCCTCCCCTTATTTTGCCAGTTGAAAGCTTTCAGTGTCGAGCAGTAGCAGTAGGATGATGTGTTGGAATAAGCAGTCAATTAATCTAGTCCGACATGGTGTGAAGAGAGTGAACTGTAAACCTTTTGGCGAATATCAATGACATAAAATTGTGCCGGATTACTCTGCTGTGTTTAATACTGCAGAGACTGAAAAAAACACTACTGTCAATAGCAGAAAAATTAGCTGTGAGAAATGATAAATTGTCAGACACATCCACAATATTGACTGGTCTGAGAAAAAAATGGAAGGAGGAGGAAGGAAAGAGGATGAGAATGTTGCACTGTTAATCCGCCCCGACCGTCTATATCAAATGTACAAACACAGAACAGACATTGATGTTCCACCTTTAGGTGACAGTGGAGGTTAGTAACAGAGCCGAATCATCGAACGTGTAAATGGGGGAGCCGGCAGGACGATACAGTAGTGTGCCGTTTTAATGGCGTGTTAAGTGTGCAATCCATCACCAGGGGAATTAAAAAGCAGCTAGCAGCAGTTAGCAGCTAACTCAAAGAAGAAGTCGGCAGCTAACCTACAGCAACCGAAAGCTTCTGCGAATTGGAGCGAAAATGAGGTCCGGGAGCTCCTTACCCTCCGAGAAGAAGACAAGATCAATGGCGCGTATACTATACATCACACCTGATGCTGTTCTGTTACACGTCATGCCTCTTTTGCTTCCGGAATGCCGGAAATGACTGTTTTGTTCAGTGTAAATAAGCAAAGCTGGCGTAATGACGGGCCTTCTTTAAGGCAGTATTGCGGGATCATTTTAGTTTATTCTATTTTATTTTTCTGTTACTTTTGATGATCAGCTTAGGACATAGAGAGGCAAAGTTTCCCGACAGTAGAATAAAAGCCACTAAAAAGGAAAACATGATTAATACTACTAATTACTAGAACTGTATATGTAAATGATCCAGCTATTATATAGTGATCATCAATAAATAGAAATGTACTGCTTAAAAATGGCAAGTAGACACTAGAGAGATCTACCTGTCTGTGTGTCAGTTGGTGACTGTTACGGTTAAATATTCAGGGAAATGTGATAAAAGATAAATGGACTGGGAAAATGGGTGTGTGTATGTGCGTTTTCTACTGCAGGTGTCAGTCGTTTCCCTGGGGAGAAATTTTTCTCACTTTATCGTGTGTGTGTGTGTGTGTGTGTGTGTGTGTGTGTGTACACACACACCAAACTGCTTTTAACACCATGCAGGTCACAGTACACTGGCATTACACACAGACTGTGTGGTATGGATTAGAAAAAGCACACACACAGTGTGGTCATGTCATGAATGACGACTCTGAGCTGTCGGTGTACTTAAGTATATTTCCTAACTTTTTTATATGCTGTCATATATGAGTTGAAATATGTACATACATACGTTTCCCTTAAACACGCTTACTCATCACTACACTAACCTTCATATCCAGACAATAACTCATCAAGAGCTATACCAATTCAGATATAAACATGATTTCCCGATGGCAGGTCAGACATCACATGTGTCCTTATACCAGCTTTATAGGTATGTTTATAAAAGAACTCCAATAAAGAAAAAATACATTACACCTGCTCATTACATTAAATGAGGCTCTTTTAAAAATTGTATTTTATGTCCCTACCTGCTGTGATGTCATCATCCGTGACATCGATTTCCTCCTCAGGAGCCTTGGTTTCTATTAGCTGAGCCTCAGGAGGAGGCGGGGCTGGAGGGGAGGGCTCAGTGGTCGCTGAGGAGAGAGAGGGAGAAACATCTTAATAAATATTAAACATTGGCCTATGGTCTTATGAAACAGACAGACCACCTTGATCAACACACACATAGATGCACATGCTCATAATTCTGCCAACATATAACAAAATAAAATACATATGTATGCACGCTAGTGTGACTGGATATTTCAGATTAGGAGGTTGATGGTTTGCTTCCATTTGTTTTTATGAATGTATTCAAAAAGCTTTTTGAAAGAAAAAGATAGATTTGATTCCACATCAAATCTCTTTCACAAAGACTGTCAATACAACACCGTGTCTGCACTGTGATAAATAGCCTATAGTTACATTAAACATTAAACAACATTAAACAAACGAACATATGGCAGGTGTCTGTGTTGATCCTTATTATCAGGTTACTGTCCTGGTTAAGTAGCTAATAAAGGTTTATTGGACCTCCTCCTTATGTAGAGAATTAATGGAAACACACACACAGCTGACCCCCCCTTATTTAGTGTTTTCATTTAGCCCTTATCTGTCCATTGCCAATTAAGAGTGGCTTTTCATTAGTGGCTGGGTTAATGAATGATGATGTGTTAATGAATGCAGCAACTAACTGAGCCTGCACTGGACTAATCTCTGGGAAAATGGCCTGATTAATGAATTACACACATGCATACACACATATAGCTACACTCCATCACAGTGCTCCCTAGAACAAGAAAACAATCACCAGCCCATTTCAGAAATGATATCATTTGGGTTATGAAGAACAACAAAAAGATAATAACAATACAAACATAACGAGGATACCCTGAGCGCACAAATATAAAAAAAACTGTAATTACACTGTGTGTAATTACATTGATTAATCCTGCTTAACACTGTGCTTCATGTTCCAATTAACCTGCACACACTGCTGACAGCCCAACATAATGACTCTACAGCTTTAGATCACACACACACACACACACACACACACACACACACACACACACAGGTTGTTGATTATCCGTCTAAAACATTTAAGTGATAAAAACGTAATTTAACGTAATTAAAAAATAATTGATGCTTTGATGTGATTGGACAACAATACTGATGGGCATTTTTACATAAACAGAGTGCCTGTACAACAAATGATCACCTCTGCCTTAGACCCTGAATTCTAATATGGAAAAAGCAGACTGCAGTAGTAAAAAGACAATCTAGAGTAGAAGACTTACAATATACCACACGGGAATTCATGTATAAACAAAACTTAATATATAATTTTAGGTATTCAAAACAATTGTTCTTCTCAACACATTAAGGCCAGTGCAGTTATGTTTTTCCTTCTATCAAAAGTAGTATGAAGTTAATCTTTAAGTGTTTTGAAGCGAGTCTACAGCAAGAATCTTTTGAGTCATGTGTTCTAAGGACATCATCATTAGGCAACCTGACTGAGCCACCACCTAAAAATTATGTTTATACAGTCATTTACAACAGCAAACAGGTTATAATGGCTGAATAACATTTTTTAGCAACATAATGGGGAAATTATTTTAATGACAATACATTTTATTTGTTTTCCTAGAATAGCCACTTCTGCACTGGGTTGCATCAGCTACATATAAGTTCAATCATAGACATAAAGTTCAAACTAGGCTAACTTAGGTCAGAGTTTACAGGCTACAACATTTTAAGGGTTGCACCAGCTGAAATAGTTCATAAGGAGCATAAGTAACAACTTAAATCTTACACCTAGCCCTTAGTAGGTGCAAAGTCCTCCGTAAAATAAGGGTTGGCCTGGTGCATCATTTTGAAATAATTTTGACAGTAATGTTGACATTACCCCGGATTATGGTAAATACCAAAAATATTTACATTTTTCCCCTCCTACAATATCAGTGCATGACAACTATAGAATGGTTAAGGTCAGGCAAAACCTACAGTATGGTTACTGCAACGAAACTATGGTTATGGTATGGTTAGGGTTAGTCATCTAAAACAATTGGATATGTTTAGGGAAAGATCATGGTTGTGGATTTATAAATAAAAAATAAAAAAACAGCAAACATTAATTGCAGGTCTGTGACAGGATACAAACTCCGGTTCCCTGCATTAGAGTCAGGTGAGCTACATGCCCATCCACCACCATACTTTCCACCTCACTAACATAAGGGACACACCACCACCTGCATTGGCCCTTGATATGAATTGTGAAGTGCAGAATGGTCCAATATTCCACACATTGCTGATGGACTATTTTGAATTACTTTGAATGTATGAAATTATGTCACTCTCCAATTATGTCACTCTCCAGAGTCATAAAATTGTGTCTCATAATAAAGCACTATGCAGTTTTCATTCACATAAACACACACACAGGGCCCATAACTCAACTATCCCAGGCAAGGGAATGAGAAAGAAAGAGATGCAGTAGCTGAGGGATAAAAAAAGAGAGAGGTGGAGGAGGGTTGATGACAGGGGGGAGGAGGGGGAGGTGTTCTTCCCTGGTCCAAGGTCAAGCTTGTCATGTCAGCCATGACACATAGCTCCCAGCATACATTGTTAACCGCCTAGATCGCATGCTCCTTTCTTTGGTCTGTTGCTCTCTGTTTAAAACACGCTCTTTAAATGTAAATGTAAAAAAACCCCATATGGAACATACTGTATATTACATACAGAAGATGCATTGAAAAATATAAGGCTACACAACTTCACCTCCATCCACCCAGCAATTAAGAATGAAGGAAGAAAGGAAAAAAGAAGAAAAGGAGGGAAGGTATGAAGAATGAGAAGTTAAAAATAGTGAACAGGAGGAAGAGAAAAGGACGAAGGAGCAAGAGAGGTGAAGAGGGGGAGGTGAGGAAAAGTGGAAGGGGGAAGTGAAGTGGAAGAGCGGGAGAGAGGGTTCTCTCGCTGTCCTCTCAGCTGCTCATGTGCTGCGCTGCTGACAGGACAGCAAAAACAATGAAGCTCTACTGGAGGTCAGCGTTGGTGTGGACTGAGTGGATGGATGCTTGAGTAGACATTACACAACACTGAGCAAGTGAATTTCCAGCTAGAGAACAAACTAATCCTGTTTTTGTTGATGGGAAAAAAACAAAATGTAGAAAAAGAGTTTCATCAGCATTAGCTGTGGACATGATCTTAATGTTTGGGAGACCTGATTTGAATATTAAATAATAGGAAAATATTTCTCACCCTCCTCTTAATAAATTAATTGGATTGGAAGGTTTTGGATTGAAATGTGATACAGGGGAATTTTGGGCCCAAAACATGGAATAACACACCCTGTTTTACAGAAGTAAAAAGGTTGGATATTCAGTTTAAAACATGTGGAAATAACATAGCTGGTGTTTTAAGAATAGACACACCCAAGAACAGCTTCAGGTTCAAAGGATATCGGCAGAGGATTCAACACATTCTCGACTTTCCCATGATATTCCAGGATTTCCAGGACCAGCAGGCATCATCTTACTGTCTGTTCCAGTCCTGCTGTGCAGCACACAGATCAAATTCAATGACCCTTTAACCTCACGCTATCTCTCTCTCTGTTCCCTCCCCCCTCCATCCTGCCTTGTCCCCTGAGGTCACTGGCTTATTGCTCCCCCCACCTATGGTACTGCTGTGGTAACACAACACTGACCGGTGCCCATTGCCATGGCAACCATTCCCCTGAGAAGCCCTCAACATCCACAGGGTGACTTCTAAACACACACACAGCATTTTAGAAGGCTGTTTATAGTAAAAGAAGGTGGAGATTCACCTTTCTTCCCATCAGCAGGTCTAACTATAGACAGTGAGACAGACAGAGAGAAAAATACAGTGAAGTAAAGAAAGAGCTAGACAAATGGCTAGAGAGAGGGGGATAGATAGATATCTCAGATTTTTTCAAGTCGGTCTTGTGTTGCACACATTGAAAATGAAACAATTGACCAATCACAGCTTTGTAGGTGGAATAAGGAATGTGGACACCATATTCCTACTGTGACGCTGGGAAAGGCGCCTGCACCACAAACTCCTTCGTGAAGTCCGGCACTGCCAACACTGGACGACTCCCCAATGCCCGTTTCAGGCGGATGAAGGCCTCCTCAACATTGGGGTTCCAGTTGACCATGTTAGGCAGTTTCTTGGAGGTGAGGTCCGTCAAGGGGGCCA